>RCUC01165348.1:0-73287 GCA_003697995.1 Taxidea taxus jeffersonii
GAAGGAACAAACTACGGGTACACACAATAAGACAGGGGAATCTATGTTCTACATCACTCACAGTTCCACATCTGTCAAAACATGCCAAACTGTCCATTTACATGGGTGTGTTTTATCGCATTTAAATAACATCTCAGTGAAGTTTACTTACATCTGGCACTGCCCTGTGCCAGGTACTGTTCTAAGGGCTGACAAAACAAAGTCCCTGCCATCACTGAGCTTACTTTCTAAAGTGAAACAACAATTAATCAATGTGTAAAAATAGATGCACTGATGCACTTCATTGTGATGAACCCCATAAACAAAATAAAGCGGGGTAAAGGGATAGAGAGAGACAGAGATGCTATTTTTGATACAGGGTCAGAGAAGATCTCCCTGAAGAGATATCTGAACAGAGACTTTAATGAAGTGAAGTAAAGAGAGAGAAGGAAGGAGAGAAGAAGAAGAAGGAGGAAAAGAGGGAGGGGGCAGGGAGGATGTCTGGGGAAGAGTATCCCAAGTACCTGAACAGGAAATGCAAAGGCCCTGAGCCAGAGCGGTGTTGGGATGGTTGAGAACTGTGTCAGGGGGAGGTTCTATAGCTAAAGCCAAGTGAGCAAGGTTGAGAGGGGAAGTCTAAAGACCTGATCCTGCAGGGGCTTGGAAGACTGTGCCAGGAATTCAGAATAAAGTATCTTGGAGAGTGAGTGGAGGATTTGGTTTGTTGTTGTTATTTTGTCTTCTTTTAGTGAGAAGGAAAATGATTTGGTACGATCTGATTAATGTCTTAAAAGCATCAAGCTGGGGGAACCTTGGTAGCGAAGTCCGTTGGGCGTCCGACTCGTAGTTTTGGCTCAGGTCGTGATCTCAGGGTCCCAGGATAGAGCTCTGCATCTGGCTCCATGCTCCATGGGGAGTTTGCCTGGGTTTCTCTCTCTCCCTCTCCCTCTGCCCCTGCCTCTCCCCACCTGGCCACACTGTCTGTCCGTATGTCTCTCTCTCTGAAATAAAGAAATCTTTAAAAAATAAAATTAAACAAACAAAAGCATTGAGCTGGTTGCTCTGCGTGAAAGAGACAGGAGTGGGTAAAGACGCAAGCGGAAGTTAGAAGGTCCTGCAGCACCAAGCAAGAGGGGACAGGGACCTGGACAAGGACGTGGCGGTGGAGGCAGAAGAAGGGTAAATTGGGGAGTAAAGACTTCCTAGGCTCTGCGGAAAAACTGAAAAGTACCTTACAGGTTCTAAATGCCTGAAAAAAACGCCCTGAATACTCTAAGCACCTGAAATAATACTTAGAATAAATAGTACTTAGAATATTCTCAGGAGGATGCCTGGGTGGCTCAGTCGTTAAGCGTCTACCTTCAGCTCAGGTCATGATCCCAGGGTCCTGGGTTGAGCCCAGCATCGGGCTCCCCGCTCAGCAGGAAGCCTGCTTCTCCCTCTCCCACTCCCCTTGCTTAGGTTCCCTCTCTCGCTGTCTCTCTCTCTCTGTCAAATAAATAAATAAAATCTTTTTTAAAAGTATTCTAAGGAAAATAGAACTGTGCTTAGAATATGCTAAGGCCCTGAGAAGTGCTTAGAACAGCACCCGGCTTGCAAGGAAGTAGTCAGCCCCGTGAGCTAGGACTATCATCCGTGTGGTGAGAGAACAGTCCTCCCCTGGGAGAAAGAAGGGCTGTTTGGCCAAAGGGCTGTGAGTTGGACTCGTCTCCACAAGTTTAATGACTGCTAAGGGGCTGGGGGCTGTGACAGCAAAATTTACCATAGTGTTAAAACCCAGTTAAAACAAGTCCTTTCCCTCCCAACAATGCCATTGCCCTTAATTCAACAGTCGCGGCAAGGAGACTAAGTAAAAATTCTCGTGAATATTTCTCTGGGGCAGGAATGAAGGACTTCAGCTCCGTCTGGATCCTGAAGTGAATCAAGCCAAGTCACCATGTCCCTGCAGGCTTTTTTCACAGGAGCACAACAAAGAGTTTTATTTGTGGAGACAGGACTGAATTTGATGCATTCCAACCTTGTCTAAAGCCCTCTCTTTATGGGTCAGCTAGAGATGCTGTTGAATTTTAAGGGGGCCAAATAGAGGCAGAGAGAATTTGCCAGAGGAGAAACCCTGGCATGTTTCCCTTCTGCTGCTAGAGATGGAGCTCACAGGAGGGGTGGCCAGCACCAGGGCAATGACTGTGTAACGCTACCCCCTCCCACCCCAGCATCTTCTGGGGGCCTGGTAGCTCAACCCATTGTGGTGGGTCTGGACAAGTCCACGAAGTCGACATTATTATCTGCAATGTACCAAGGAAGGAAGTAGAGCTCAGAGCAGATGTCTAAGTTGCCAGTGGTCTCTCGGCCAGGATCTGGACCCAATCTGACTCCATCCTCTTTCCGTTACTTTAATCTGCCAGCATAAAAGGAAGTAATCAGAGGCAAAGAGTCCCCTGATGCTGTTGCTAAGGTAAATGGCAGAAAGGCTGTCTTTTGCCTCTGGCAGTTTCAAATAGGGCTTACTGGCTGCATTGGCATAAAAAGAGCTTGGACACAGCCCTCTTTCTAGTGAAGTTTCCCATCTGGTCCAACACAAGTTTGCCATTCATGTGAAGGACCTCTCCTCTGAAAGACCGAAAACATGACTTGGTTCAGTGGTGGGAGTGGGGGTGGGGAGAACACTGCATGTTTATTTTAAAATGGTAACTAAAAGTTAGTGAAAATATATAAGTGAATTCTGCATTTGCTAGCATATTTTTAAGATTATTACTCATTTTAAAGAGATATTATAAAATAACGTAAACGACAAGAATGCAGCAAGTTCAGAAATCTGGATGGGTTAGGGAGAACTAGATTCTTTCCATCCCCTCTTCCTCTCAAAAAAACACACACAAAAAAACAAAAACAAAACAAAAGAAAAACGAGGGCACCTGGGTGGCTCAGTTGGTTAAGCGTCTGCCTTTGGCTCAGGTCTTAGGGTCCTGAGATCACGCCCCACATTGGGCTCTCTGCTCAGCAGGGAACCCGCTTCTCCCTCCCTCTCTGCCCCTCCCTCTTGATGTCAAATAAATACATAGAATCTTTTTTAAAAAAGCAAAGAGAGGGACGCCTGGGTGGCTCAGTTGGTTAAGCAGCTGCCTTCGGCTCAGGTCATGATCCCAGCATCCTGGGATCCAGTCCCACATCGGGCTCCTAGCTCGGCAGGGAGCCTGCTCCTCCCTCTGCCTCTGCCTGCCTCTCTGTCTGCCTGTGCTCTCTCTCTCTCTCTAATAAACAAATAAAATCTTTAAAAAAAAAAAGCAAAGAGAAACAAAAACAGATGAGGTTTACAGATTACTGGTATTTTTAATCATTTATTTACTTAAATCCAGGGTCCGACTGCATATTTAAATTTCAAAGATCACCAATTACCATATTTTAACAAAAAACGTTCTCAGATTTGCTAATAGTAAGCTCCCAAAAAAGGTCCTAGTGCTTCTTATATAATGAATACAACAAAAGACTCCTTACATAAACTTAAAACAATAGCTTTCATAAATTATTTTGGCTGAACTGTGACTTAAAACAATCTGTGATTCTAATTGTTGTTTGGGAGTTAGTAGCTTTGGTTTTTTGACAACTTAAGCATGATGCTTACCAATGTTAATGAATCCATAAGCCCACAAATTTAATATCATATATCTGGTTAGGCAGGCAGAGCTTGCTTTCTGTGCTTCATTTTACTGCACTTTGCAGATTTTGCGGGGTTTTGTTTTGTTTTTACGAATTGAAGGTCTGTGTCGGTTCTGTGTCAAACAAGTCAATCAATACCACTTTCCCAACAGCATTGGCTCACTTTGTGTCTCAGTCACATTTTGGGAACCCTCACAACATTTCGAAGTTTGTCATTATTATTATATTTATTAACACGATCTGTGCTCAATGCTCTTTGATGTTACTACTGTAATTGTTTGGAAACCACAAACCGCACCCATATAAGACTGCAAACTTAATGTGTGTGTTCTAACGGCTCCTCCGATTGGCCCTTCCTCTACCTCTCTCCCTCTCTTTGGGCCTCCCTATTATCTGCAACACAACAATATTGAAATTAAGACAACTAATAATTCTACAATGACCTTGAAGTGAAGGGAAAGTCACATGTCTCTCACTTTGTATCAAAAACTAGATTAAGCTGAGTGAGGAAGGCATGTCAAAAGCCAAGACAAGCCAAAAGTTAGGCCTCTTATGCCAGATAGCCAAGTTGTGAATACCAAGAAAAGTCCTTGAAGGAAATTAAAAGTGCTCCTCCAGTGAACTCACAAATAAGAAAGCAAAACACTGATGATGAAAGGAGAGTTTTAGTGGTCTTGGAGAGAAGATCAAGCCATTCCCTTCAGCCAAAACCTAATCCCTTAACTCTCTTCCATTCTGTGAAGGCTAAGAGAGGTGAGGACCACAGAAGAAAAGCTGGAAGCTGGCAGAGGCTGGTTCATGAGGTTTAGGGAAAGAAACCATCTCCATAACACCAGAGTGCCAGGCAAGGCAGCAAGTGCTGATGTAGAAGCCACAGCAAGTTATCCAGAAGAGCTCACTACAGTAATGAGGATGGCTATCCTAACCCACAAAAAAACAGTTTTCTATTGGAAGAAGGTGCCATCTAGGCAGGACTCTCATAGCTAGAGAGTCCTCACTTCAAAGTTTCAAAGGACAGGCAGATTTTCTTATTAGGGGCTAACGCAGCTGTTGACCTGAAGGTGATGCCAATGTTCATTTACTATTCTGAAAAATCCTGGGACCCTTAAAAATTATGCAGAATCTGCTCTACCTGTGCTCTGCACATGGAACAACAAAGCCTGGATGATAACACATCTGTTTAGAGCATGGTTTACTGAATACTTTAAACCCAGAGTTGAGATCTACTGCTCAGAAACAAAAATTCTTTTCAAAACGTTGCTGCTTGTTGACAATGCACCCGTTTCCCCCAAGAGCTCGATGGAGATGGACAATGAGATGAATGTCGTTTTCATGCCTGCTGACACAACATCCTCTCTGTAGCCTGGGATTAAGATGTGACTTCAAATTTCAAGTCTTGTTATTAAAGAAATACTTTCATAAGGCTATAGCTCCCATAGATAGTGATTGCTCTGATGGGTCTGGGCAAAGGGAGTTGAAAACCTTCTGGAAAGGATTCACCATTCTATATCCCATTAGGAACATGTGTAATTCACGGGAAGAGATGAAAATGCCAACACTAACAGCAGTTTGGAAGTAGTTGATTCCAACCCTCATGGGTGACTTAGAGGGTTCGAGACTTCAATGGAGGAAGTAACTGGAGATGAGGTGGGAATAGCAAGACACCTAGAATTAGAAGTGGAACCTGAAGATGGGAGTGAATTGCTGTCATTGCATGAGAAATCTTGGATGGATAAGGAGTTGCTTCTCCTGGATGAGGTGATTTCTTTTTTTTTTTTTTTAAAGATTTTATTTATTTATTTGACAGAGAGAGATTACAAGTAGGCAAAGAGGCAGGCAGAGAAAGAGGGGGAAGCAGGCTCCCCGCTGAGCAGAGAGCCTGATGTGGGGCTCGATCCCAGGACCCTGGGATCATGACCTGAGCCGAAGGCAGAGGCTTAACCCACTGAGCCACCAAGGCACCCCGATGAGGTGATTTCTTGACATGGAATCTACCCCTGGTGAAGATGCTGTGAAAATCACTGAAATGACAAGGAAAGATTTAGAATATTCTATACACTTAGATGACAGAGCAGCAGCGGGTTTGGGGGGATGGAATGCAGTTTTGAAAGAAGCTCTACTACGGGTAAAATGCTATCAAATAGCATTTCAATATCAAGTATCTGCACGCTACAGAGAAATCCTTCATGGAAGGGAGTTTCAACGTGGCAAATTTTACTGTCTTACTTTAAGAAATTGCCACAGCCACCCCAACCTTCAGCAACCACCTCCCGATCCATCTGTAGCCATCAACGTCGAAGTGAGACCTGCTACCAGCAAAAAGATTACGACCTACTGAAAGTTCAGAGGATGGTTAGCAATGTAAGCAAAAAAGTATTTTTAATTAAGTTACATATATTGTTATTTTAGACATAATGCTAGTGGACACTTAACAGACTGTAGAATATATATATATACATATATATATATAATAGTATAAATATAGTGTAAATGTAACTTTTGTATGCACTGGAAAACAAAAAAAAAATCATTTGACTCATTTTATTGTAATATTCACCTTATGGCAATATTTGCTTTACAGTGGTGGACTGAAACAGAACCCATATTTCTTTTTTTTTTTTCAGATTTTGTTTATTTATTTGACAGAGATCACAAGTAGGCAGACAGAGAGAGAGAGAGAGAAAGAGGAAGGGAAGCAGGCTCCCTGCTGAGCAGAGAGCCCCACGTGGGGCTCGATCCCAGGACCCCGGGATCACGACCTGAGCCAAAGGCAGAGGCTTTAACCCACTGAGCCACCCAGGCGCCCCAGAACCCATATTTCTAAGGTAAGACTGTTATTCTTTCAAGTGAGTGAAATGAACTGATCTCTTCTTTTCCCTACACAAGGCTGGGCAGTAATTTCACCTGATGTTTCCTTCTGCTTCTCACCATTGCCTATAAATAGTTCAGTTATGGCAATTCCAGATCCTTGTGCCTTTTCTAGGTCCTTTATCTTCAGCTCTGCTGAGTGTCAGAATGCTTAGAAGTAGGCCCTAATATCCCACCAGTCTAGACAACTGGTCCTGGCTAATAGGAAAAAGAAGCAGATAGAATATTCTTATTTGGTCTCATTGGTCTAAATATTTGGCTTCCATGGGTCTCAACTCCACTACTAACTCATTATACAAACTTACTGCTTATAACGCCTACCATGTATTGGATGTTAACTGTGCCAACCACTGTCAGAACAAACCATCTACCTATAGGGGAGGGGAAACAGGGTAAAAAACTTGAGTAGCCATAATATTAGGCTGCTCCTCAGGGCACCTGGGTGGCTCGGTCAGTTGGGCATCTGTCTTTGACTCAGGTCATGATCCCCAGGATCTTGGGATTGAGCCCCACATCAGGCTCCCTGCTCAGTGGGAGCCTGCTTCCCCCTCTCCCTCTGCTTGCTGCTCTGCCTACTTGTGTGTGGTCTCTCTCTCTCTGTGTCAAATAAATAAATAAATAAATAGGCTGCTTCTCAGTAGTCACTGGGCCAACTTCTCGTATGGTTATTCTGCACTACAAACTATGGTGAGGAGCTTTGTGTCTATTTTTAAAATCTCATTTAATCCTCAGAATAAAAATATGATGTGTATATGATCATTTCCATTTTACTGAGGAAGAAACCAACATTCAGAATAAGCATCTTAACCTTTCTTTATATATAGTTTTACTTATTGTGATATGTTTCTTTTTTTTTTTAAGATTTTATTTATTTATTTGTTAGAGAGATAGAGAGAGAGCGAGCACAGGCAGACAGAGAGGCAGGCAGAGAGAGAGAAGGAAGCAGGCTTCCCACCGAGCAGAGAGCCCGATGTGGGGCTCGATCCCAGGACCCTCGGATCATGACCTGAGCTGAAGGCAGAGGCTTTAACACACTGAGCCACCCAGGTGCCCCTAGTAACTGAAATTTTGATAGCACATGAAGAAGCATGTCAGAATACTTCATGGCTCTCCTTGTGACGATACTGTGAAGGAGGAAGGACAGTTACTCTGGTCTAAGAGATAAAGGATCTTGGGTTTAGCTGAGGTAATGGAAACTGCCAGAGGTCAGGCATCCCATAGGAGGCAGAAAAGAGACTCTAACACAGGCCTTCTCCCTTCAAATTCCAGGCTCTTCCCAATAAACTGTGCTGCTTCACTTGGCTTCATTGAAGCTCATTAAATGCATGACTCAGAAATCTATACTTGTAGCCCTTATCTATTTCCCAGATTCAACTACAACACAGCTCTCCCTGCACAGGGCATCTTCCTCTGAATGTCCTAGCTGAAGGTCTTCTTCTTTTGTTTTCTTCGCGGTGTCTACAATAGGCTCCTGCACGAAGTTGACACGAGTAACAAGTTTTGAATAAAAGAAAGATTTTAGGGCGCCTGGGTGGCTCAGTGGGTTAAGCCGCTGCCTTCCGCTCAGGTCATGATCTCAGGGTCCTGGGATCGAGTCCCGCATCGGGCTCTCTGCTCAGCAGGGAGCCTGCTTCCTCCCCTCTCTCTCTGCCTGCCTCTCTGCCTACTTGTGATCTCTCTCTGTCAAATAAATAAATAAAATCTTTAAAAAAAAGAAAAAAAAAAGAAAGAAAGATTTTAAAGAAAAAAGGAGAAAATGTACAATAACACAGCAGAGCGATGTCGCGGGGAACTGGGCGAGCGCAGGTATGGGGAGATAGCAAGCTCTCCTCCTCTGCTCCCAGATGAGTATTGTGCATGTCAGTGCTGCCCCAACCAGGGGGACAGGGGTTGGACGCAGCCACGTCCTCCAGGCAGCTTTCGTGATAAAGGGCCCGCACGTGGCCAGCTGCAGGGAGGGGGAGCAGCACCAACCTGAAAGGCCTAGACACTCTGGAGGCTCCAAAACTGGAGTGAAGCTTAGTTCTTAAGATTCCATGAGAACATATGCTAGAAGAGAAACCTGAACATAAACACCATTGCTTCCATTGTCCTGTGGTATCCACAGCAGTAGGAATGCTTACCAGCAATGTGAGCCTGCTCACCTGGACAAAGTTCTGGACAAAACACCATAAATTTCCTGAATCTCAGTTTCCTCATCTATTCAATGGGTATAATAAAATATTCCTCAGAGACCTGGTAGGATGCTGCTAAGTGAGGTCCTGTAGGATGCTAAATAAATATTAGCTATTATTATAAGCAGGAGCTTTAGTCTTCTTGCCATGAAATGGTTGCAAGTTAGAAACCTTCATAATTGAGTATTGGCAATGCAATCTTCCCTAATGCCATGTTTCATTTGGAAGATCTAAGGATGACAAGCCTGCCCAAAGCAGCTAATGACATGATCATGCCTGACAGCGTGTATGAGGAATGCTGCTGAGAGATGGTTCTGGCACAGACGGGCCAAGAAGTCCAACGACCTGACTTGTAAGTTGCTAAGGAACTTGGGGATCTGGGAAAGGGTATGCTTCCGGATAAGCCTTCATAACCAATTCCCCAGAAGAAGGATCTCCTTACTTTATAGAATATGTGTGAGAGTTCGAGGGGAATCTACTCCCTACCCTTACTCCTGCACCACAATTTCCCCGCCATGCACAGAAAGCTGATTGCATCCATTCCAGAGCAGTTTGCAAAGTAGATGAAAGGCCTGGCATTCTTGAATAATAAGAAGTCAAGGGCTGCATTATGAAGTGATACTTGACACTTAGCAGGTTTTTCTTTTTTGTAAAGATGCTCTCATTTATAGGATTTGAAAAGACTCTTGATATTTCCCCATGGGTAGGTTCAGGGCTTTATATGTGGCATTCGTCAAAATGTTTGCACTTAATGTGTGCAGTTTGCAGAAAGAAAAGCAAATAGGAGGCAATGCTACTGCAGAAGTGGGGAGGGCAGACCTGATTCCAAAGAGAGAATTAGAACTGAGTGGATAGGAACGCTAACAAATGGGCATCCTTTGCACGTGCTCATTTGGCAGGTGCTGCAGAGGCTGAATCTAACAGCTGCAAGGTCAAATGCATCTCTAAGGCACTCTCCTTGATGACACCTGTACCTGAGGAATCGGGATGTTAAATATTTATCTTAGGTAATGACAATAAGCACTCATTAAATTTTACATTAACTGATTCCTTTTGTTATAGAAATCAAACCATTTACCAGAGTCATCAAAGTGACCCCCACAAGGTCATATCAACCATTCCTTTGACTCTGAAAAGCTTTCAGCTGAATGGATAGCCAATCTCCTCCTGGAGGACCTTTAAAAAGGTGGTGGGGGGTGGGTTTTCCATTCTCCAAGGCTAGAGTTAGAAAATTATTTATTTTATAGAAGCTAAATCTCCCTTGCTGGGAAAGCAATCTCCTCCACATAGACAGAAGAATGGGATGTGTTATTCTTATAGAGGATGCCTTCTTCTGAGGTGCCTGCTCTGGTCCAGAAAAAACACCCGAGATCGCCACTGGACCTTCCATTAAGTGGGGCGAAATTGCTCTGTGAGAGTTTTGCACAGAATCACAGCAACATAGAACTTTAGAGCTAAGAAGAACCTTCATGTTATGTGGATCCAATCCCTGATTTTAAAGAGTGGGTAATCCCATCAGCCTGACCCATCCTAACACAGGGACAGTCTTGAGCAAACCAATGCAGTTCATTGTCTTATCCCCCAATCAGTTTCAATCTATCAGCATGTCTACTTAGCTCAACCTCGCAAATGTGCTTTGAATCTGATGCCTTCTCTCCCCAGCTTCACTGCCACCACCTGGTTCAAGCTATTTTCTAGCTTTGCCTATCAATAACTCCCAATAATATTTTCCTATTTTCATACCTGTCCCCCTAAAATCTCTTCTGTACACACCATCAAGAATAATCTCTTCAATAAAGGAATCAAATCACACTGATATCATCCTTAAAATCTTTCAGTGGCTTCCTTTGGCAAATGGAGTAATATAGATATATTTTACCAAGGCAAAAATCAGACTTGGCTCCTCGTTGCTATCTCCCCACAGCCAACTTGGGCTATTCTCCCTGAAAAATCCAAACGACATAAAAAATACATTCACATACCTTAGGGGCATAACAAGGATGAAACAACAGTGGATTTGCTGCTCTAAATCTTTCTACTTGATATAATGAATTTCAGAAGAGGACGTTGTATGGTAGGTTCTCCATTTGGGGAGGCACTTTCAAAATAAGAGCTCATGTTAGTTCTAGGGAAGATTTCAAAGCTTATAGCAAACATAATATCCTAAAGGAACAGCAAATAGGCCCACAAATTCCTGATATGTTAAGTGAGACATCTGGAATTGCTTATACATATTTTCTAGAAATGGTCCAGTTACAGCTTTCATAGTGACTCTCTAAATCACCACCATGAGTGAACAGAAGTGGGAATAGGCTTCTGCTTCAAAAGCTAATTGTAGCAGCCAACTTTGAACTCAGTGACAGTAATCAAATACTTTAACACTAAAGGTTTTTGCTTGTGAATAATACCCCACGCACTATTAGCTTAAAGAATATTAGATCTAAAGTAACTGAGGCACAGAGAAACACAGTACCACTACCTTTTTTTTTAAAAGATTTTATTTATTCATTTGATAGACAGAGATCACAAGTAGGCAGAGAGAGAGAGAGGAGGAAGCAGGCTGTCCGCAGAGCAGAGAGCCCGATGCGGGGCTCGATCCCACGACCCTGGGATCATGACCCGAGCCGAAGGCAGTGGCTTTAACCCACTGAGCCACCCAGGCGCCCCCCACTACCTTTTTAAAACAACACACACACTGGTAAGAAGCAGAGACAGACCTAAGCCCCAGAGCTCCAAGGTTTTTATGCACTGACTTCCCCTCTGCTTCAGTCTAGTTAATCAACAAGGGGAGGATCCAAAGTGTGGTGCCTGACAGTGAGAATCTAGACCAACAGTTATCAAAGTAGGAAGGGGAAGAAGAAAGCACTGGCTATATCAAAACAACGGATCCTGTCTACCACCAGAAGGCTTCAACCCTAAAGCGATTCAATGAGAGTAAAGGAAATCGTGATAAAATTAACAACACATGAAAGACACTGTAAGGAGGAAAAAACAAGCCACAGGATGGGACAGAACATTTGTAAAACACATATTTGGTAAAAAAGACTTGTGTCCAAAATATGAAAAGAACTCCTAAAACTAGGGACGCCTGGGTGGCTCAGTTGGTTAAGCAGCTGCCTTCGGCTCAGGTCATGATCCCAGCGTCCTGGGATCGAGTCCCATATCGGGCTCCTTGCTTGGCAGGGAGCCTGCTTCTCCCTCTGCCTCTGTCTGCCACTCTGTCTGCCTGTGCTTGCTCGCTCTCTCTCTAACAAATAAATAAATAAAATCTTTAAAAAAAAAAAAAACTCAACAATAAAAAAACAACGCTGTTAAAAACGGATGAAAGATCTGAATAGTCATCTCAGGAAGGTATACAGGTGGCAAAAAGCATATAAAAAGATGCTCGACATCATTTGTCACCAAAAGTTGCAAATTAAAACAATCATAAGACATCACCACACACCTGTTAGAATGGCTAAGTCCAGAAAACAGACACACCAAATTCTGGCAAAGAAGCCAAGCCACAGGAACTCTCCTTCATCGCTGCTGGGAAGGCAAACTGGTAGGGCCACTTTGGAAGACAGGTTGGCAGCTTCTTACGAAGTAAGCATGGTCTTACTATACAATCCAGTATTCACACTCTTGGGTATTTACCCAACTGAGTTGAAACTTTGTCTCCACAAACACCTGTACATGAGTATTACTTAGAGCTACGTTAGTCATCATTGCCCAACTGGAAGAAACCAAGATGTCCTTTAGTAGGAGAATGGACAAACTGTGACACATCCATTCAATGGAATATTATTCAGTGAAAAGAGAAACAAGCTACCAAGTCACAAAAAGATATGGAGGAATCGTGAGCACATACTGCCATTCGAGAGAAGCCAGTATGAAAACATGATCTACTGTGTGCTTCTAACTATATAACCTTCTAGAAAAGGCAAAACTCTGGACACAGTGAGAAGATCAGCGATTGTCAGGGGTTCGGAGGGAGGAGGAGAGGGATGAAGCATAGGGCATGTTTAGGGCGGTGAACCTATTCTGTATGGTATGATAATGCTGGCTATAGGACGCTATGAGTCTGTCAAAACCCGCTGAAATTCACACCACCAAAAGAGAACCTTAGTACACACGTGTTAAAAAAAATCATTTAGGGGATGCCTGGGTGGCTCAGTTGGTTGAGCGGCTGCCTTCGGCTCAGGTCATGATCCCAGCGTCCTGGGATTGAGTCCCACATCGGGCTCCTTGATCGGCAGGGAGCCTGCTCCTCCCTCTGCCTCTGCCTGCCTCTCTGTCTGCCTGTGCTCGCTCTCTCTCTAACAAATAAATAAATAAAATTAAAAAAATCATTTAGGAGATCAGAAAACCTCAGGGAAGATTGACAACAATGACAAGAGAATCTGATTGTATTACAAACCTATGAGACGACCTCACTGAAGAGAGTGAGGAAAAGATGCTAAACGACATAACCTGGAAATGAATGAAGTCGGTCAGACTAAAAGCAGAATGAACTGCACATAGCACTGTGCTCCAGTTCATTAAGTGGTTTCTCCAAGCTAAGCTGATTCATTCGCTTCAGGTACAGGTCAACAATTCTGATTCTGCCATATACGACTGGACTGAAAACTGAGACGTAGCCCAGAACTGAGCCATTAAGTCAATGGATGGTGGGTGGTGGAGGCGGGTTTTGCACAGTGGGAGTGACATGTACAGATAAGCAAGGGGAGAGCCTAGGAAGATCCAAGTGGTAATGCATTTGTAGACACCAATAAGCACTCATGTTTAACTTCATATAAACATAGATTATGGGACGCCTGGGTGGCTCAGTTGGTTGAGCAGCTGCCTTCGGCTCAGGTCATGATCCCAGCGTCCTGGGATCGAGTCCCACATAGGGCTCCTTGCTCGGCAGGGAGCCTGCTTCTCCCTCTGCCTCTGCCTGCCACTCTGTCTGCCTGTGCTTGCTCTCTCGCTCTGACAAATAAATAAATAAAATCTTTTAAAAAAAACATAGATTATTATATACAGAATATAGGTATACATACATTTAAAGGTTAGTAAACCCACACTTTTTTTTTTTTTTGCTCTGTCCGTCCGTATAAAGGACCTGAAATGTGCAAAATGCCAGTAGCAACAAGCAAACCAGCACCTAGAATTTGGGTTTCTTATACCAATAAATGGCTGATTCTAGGACTAGGGCAGGGAATATATGAGAATTGTTTGGAGCACCTGCTAATGCCAGGAACTAAGGAGGTGCTAGGAAAGGAAGTGACAGAACCATGTCAAAGGGATACAGGAGCCAACCGAAGGAGCTCCCAGTGGCCAAAGCTGGAACTATATGAGCAACAAAATAAAGTGGTATTAGATTGTAATTCAAAGTATAAAATGGATATCCAGAAGTCCATACTATATTAAATAAATGACTGAATAGACTAATAACTGGGGGGAAAAGACAAATCTCTCATGTAGAAGACTGCCAAATAATTTATATAGCTATTCTACCCTCAAGGAAGTAGGATGTAACCCCCCACATACAGTGCAGGCTGTGCGTAGTAGCTTCCCTTCAAAAGAATGGTGTGGAAAGGGGGGTAGAAAACAAGCTTATTGTGGAAAGAAACTGATAAACACTCCGTCAGCCAGGTAATCAAGGTCAGCACCAAGAGTCATAAATCACATTGGTAATATGTACCCTTGATATAATGTGATGAAAATGGTACTTCGCCTCTGGGATTTCCCTCCCCCAAACCCAGAACCCCAGCCTCATCATGAGAAAAACATCAACTGAATTCCAATAGAGAGACATTCTACAGCATACCTGACGAGTACTCCTCAAAACTGTCAAGGTCATCAAACACAAAGTAAGTCTGAGAAACTGTCACAGCCTAGAGGAGCCCAAGGAGACATGACAACCCAATTTAACATGGTATTCTGACAGAACCCTGGCACAGAGAGAGGACATTAGTTTAAACCCAAGACAGTTTTAATAAACTATGGAAATTAGTTAATAATAATGTATCAATATAGTTCATTGATTGTAACACATGGACCAGACTACCTAAAATGGGAATAAGAGGGAAAGCTGTGATGGGGAGAGAAGTCGTAAGGGAAGCCTGTATTATCTGTTCAATTTGTTTTGTAATTCTAAAACTCTTCTAAAAAATAAAGCTTACTGATAAAAAAAGATCAACAACACTAATTTGTGTTCTAATGCATTATTTTTTAGCACCTTTACAAATAAAGCAACAAGATTTTGTTGGCTGCCTCAAGCTCCTTCTGGTGTCCTATAAAGAGAAGGTCACGGGAGAACCTTGCTCACCAGTTTTTCTAGTGTCATCAGGATTTCTAATTACAGCAAGATACCACCCCAAACAGGGCATTATGAAGAATTTTGGACTGTTAAAGCAGGTAGAGGTTATAAGTTGATTCTTTTTTTTTTTAAGATTTTATTTATTTATTTGACAGAGAGAGAGATCACAAGTAGGCAGAGCAGCAGGTAGAGGGGTGGGGAGCAGGCGCCCTGCTGAGCAGAGAGCCCGATGTGGCTCAGTCCCAGGACTGTGAGATCATGACCTGAACCGAAGCTTAACCCACGGAGCCATCCAGGAGCCCCTGTAAGTTGATTCTTATATGTGAATATAGATATTTGAAACATTTCCCTGGTTACAGCTGTTTAAATTACCAGGTAAAGCCAAATACAAACCACCGTACTCCCCTGCAAATGGTCTGGGGTTCTTGGTCCTATCATCCATGGGTTACTGCCACACTTTTGGTGCCAGTTTCATATGGAGATTCAAATAAATAATTAGAAATTAGAAGAGGATATTCCCCCTTCGTTTCAATAGCACTGCTTTGAAACCACTGAAGTCAATATGTATGAACAACAGAATGTCATAGTGTTGTCTGTAGAGAAATTGTAATCTCCCATTTTAAAAAAGAGTTTACTTATTTATTTGGAGAGGGTAGGGAAAGAGGGGAGGGAGAGAATCTGGAGCTTGGAGCCCAACATGGGGCTTGATCCCAAGACCCCAAGATCATGATCTGAGCCGAAATCAAGAGTTGATGGTCAACCAACTGAGCCACACAGCCCCTAATCTCCCTTTTTGCAGTACATTTTTATGACCAATTCCCCATCAGCAGTGTCTCTCTCACCCCAACACACACAAACACACACATACACACACAATCAGTTTTTTAGCTCTCTCATATTCCAAGAATCACCTGTCACCTTTATCTTAAACAGAAAGGTCAACATCCTTTAGAAGTTGGTATAATATTATTTTAGAAATAGAAAAAAAGTAATGGTTTAAGATCACGACACCCATTCAATGGCCTTTTTAAAATACATACACTAGGAAGCCTGGGTGGCTCAGTTGGTTAAGCGGCTGTCTTCGGCTCAGGTCATGATCCCAGCGTCCTGGCATCGAGTCCCACATCGGGCTCCTTGCTGGGCAGGGAGCCTGCTTCCCCCTCTGCCTCTGCCTGCCTCTCTGTCTGCCTGTGCTCGTTCTCTCTCTCTCTAACAAATAAATAAATAAAATCTTAAAAAAAAAAAATACATACACTAATATGGAAAAATATCTAAGTTTAAAAAAATTGCAAACTGTCACATAATTTGATTTTTATTAAGAAATGTCATACATTAGGGGCGCCTGGGTGGCTCAGTGGGTTAAGCCTCTGCCTTTGGCTCCGGTCATGATCCCAGGGTCCTGGGATCGAGCCCGGCGTCGGGCTCTCTGCTCAGCAGGGAGCCTGTTTCCCCCTCTCTCTCTGCCTACTTGTGATCTCTATCTCTGTCAAATAAATAAATAAAATCTTAAAAAACAAAAAAAAGAAATATCATACGTTAACATATTCAGAGGAAACTCTAGAGAAATGCACTCTAAATTGCTCTAGAAAGGCATGGTGTGATAAAGGATTTTTTACTCTCATGTATGGATTTCTGTAATGTTTAAACTTTTATAAACAGCAGATTAATTTTGTAATTTGAACATTTTCTGATATTAAAAAATGTCTGTGTATCTCCTCTTGACTATCATGTGGCCTGATGCAATGAGGTGCTCGCAGGTCAGGGCTGAGCTGTGTCCCCTCTCCCTTCGAGGGCTGCCAGGACCCAGGCTGGGCCCATGAACGACGGAGAATATCTCTGAGACTGTCTCCGTAGCCGCATGGGTGAACTTAGGTTACATGCTACCTTCTCCTGTGCTCAATCCGTACCTAACACTCTGTCATGAAAACACACTTTTCCAAGAACCACAGGACTTTCGAACTGTGAAGAACCTTTGAGGCATCTCACTCAACTGTCTCGTTGTAGAAATGCTGGACTAAATCCTCCCCAGCAGTTAGGTAGGGCCTGGTTGGACACAGAGAACACACTACCTCAGGACAACCATGATATTCCTCAGGGTTTTTGGATATATCCAAAAGAAATTCTAAATGCTGCTTGAAATTATAGAATGGCCATTCAATGATATCCCAAACAGCCATTCTAATGCTGTGCCTAGCACCGTGCACGACATATGGTGGCTACTCAATTAATCTTCATTGAGTGTGTGAATTGATTGCTGTGAGTAGGGAGGTGATAAGTCTGCTCTATTCTTCTTTTACCTGAGTTTGTGTCCCCTATTTTGGCTATGACATCACACAGTTACTTCATACTGACCTCGTAAAAAAGCACTGGACTCAAAACCGAGAAACATGAATCCTGTTTCTGGTTGTGCTGTTTATTAGCTGTGCAAATTGGGGAAAATCATTTCACAACTTTGAACTCCTCTTTCCTACCAGCAAAATGTGGGGAGAAATAGGATGGTAGATTGCAGCAATAAAATTCCGAAAATAAGCAAGGGCAGCAAGACTTCCGCCACCCCATGAGTATTCATGCCTAAGCCCAGGGCTTTTCAATTTTACTTATTATATATGACTCTTACGTTTTGGTCCCTTATTTTATATATTAAGTCACACTTCCTTCCTCCCCACTACTTCAGCTTTCTAGTGGCTGGAGACTTAATGAAGCAATTGAAAGCAGAATGAACTGAAAGTAGATCTTTTTTGTCCAACAGAAGCCATCTTTAAAATGTTTATATTGTTATATTCATGAAGAGATTTCTTCACCCAAGGACGCCTGGTGGCTCAGCCGGTTAAGCATCTGACTTTCGATTTTGGCTCAGATCATGATCTCAGCGTCCTGGGATTGAACCGCTGGTCAGGCTCTTCACTCAGCAGGGAGCCTGCTAGAGATTCTCTCTCTCCTGCTCCCTCTGCCCCTCCTACCCTGCGCGCTCTCTCTCTCTCAAATAAATAAATCTTTTTTAAAAAGCATTTTTTCACTTAGAACCACTCTTTAAAGTTAGAGTGGAGTAGAAATATTTAAGAACATTTTGAAGGCAGTAGTCTTAAGAACCACCCAGAAAAAACACTCTGCCTGAGAAAATAAACACTTTTTTTTTCCTATATGAACTGGCTGATTCCAGAACTTCTTTTAGGGGAAAAAAGTATTTTGTCTGCTAAGAACTAATATAGAAAACACGCAAATGAGCTGAATGCTTTATTGGGAAACACTGGCCTGTATGGATACAGCTATGATGGGGTCTATTTTCCTAAATTTTATCCTTAAACTGTCAAGTGGTCAATACAAGGGAATATTTTCTGGGAAGAAATGACTTTTCGTTACTCAAGTCAGTGTTACCAAAACACATTTGTCCAACCATTGTGTGGGTTATGGTCCCAGGTACAAGCTGTTTTGTGAAGCCAACAGGGGAGTTTTCTTTTTCAATGTGGGATCACATGAGGACTGGAGCCTCACCTTCAGGGAGAGCAAAGAGTTTCATTCTCTGGCTCACAGACACGTAACTTCTTATTACTCTGCAATAATACTGCTTTGCAAACAGCAAAAACAAAAATTGCAGCAAGTGAATGCACAGTTTTGAATTTAAGCTTGCAGCAGCAGTTCAGGGTTTCTCCTCTGGCAGAGGATTTTCTGAATTTTTAAAAATAAGATTGCCGGGGCGCCTGGGTGGCTCAGGGAGTTAAACCTCTGCTTTCGGCTCAGGTCATGATCTCAGGGTCCTGGGATCGAGCCCCACATCGGACTCTCTGCTTAGCAGGGAGCCTGCTTCCCCCTCTCTCTCTCTCTCTCTGCCTGCCTCTCTGCCTACTTATGATCTCTCTGTCAAATAAATAAATAAAAATATTTTTTAAAGAAAAATAAATAAATAAAATAAGATTGCCAGAAGCTTCCCTATTTGGAGACCCTAACCTTTTCCATTCTACTAATAATTTCTCCAAAGCCAGAGAGATCAAGAATTCCTACTACAGGGGTACCTGGGTAGCTCAGTCGATTGAGCATCCGACTCAATTTCAGCTCAGATCATGATCTCGGGGTCATGGGATCGAGCCCAGTGTCAAGTTCCACACTTAGGGGAGTCTGCTTCTCTCCCTCTACCCCTCTCTTCGTGCTTGCTCTCTCTCTCTCTCTCTCTAATAAATAAATAAATAAATCTTGGGGTGCCTGGTGGGAGCTCAGTCGTTAAGGATCTGCCTTCGGCTCAGATCATGATCCCAGAGTCCTGGGATCGACCCTGGGTTGGGCTCCATGCTCCATGGGGAGCCTCCTCCCTCTCCCACTCCCCCTGCTCCTGTTCCCACTCTTGCCGTGTGTTTCTCTCTTTCTGTCAAATAAATAAATAAAATCTTTAAAACAAACAAAAAAAGAAACTTTCCTTCTTCTTCAAGAAAAAGTAAATAAATCTTAAAAAAAAAAAAAAAAAAGAATTACTACTACAGAGGAAAAATGCAAATACCCAAGACATCTTTCTGGATATAATCAAGCTCTCTGCAACTGGGCTAGATAATCAGAGAATGAAGCAAAAGCCTACTTCCATTCCTGGAATGGATCACCTCCCACTTTATTCTTACCTTACTTCATCTGAAAAATGGAATCAAAACAATGGGGACTGAGTATAATAATGCATGGCAAATTATTTTGAAAATATCAAGATGTGCAGATAGGAAATAATACTAAAGGAAAAGAAATGTTTTTCCAAGGATAGGAACAATCTCTTTCTCTGAGACAGTGAAAAATAGGCAAGCCTGATCACAAATCACTCTGAAGATGGAAAGGGCTGGAAAATTCAAAAGATTCAAAAGATGGTGAAGTGAGAGCATCTGGAAAGTCAAATGAGGGGTTGAGGGAAGCACAAAATAGTGACAAAACACCCAAAATAAATGCTCTTGTGTGATTCAGCAGGAGGTTCCACAAAGGAGACAGTACAAAGAGAAACACAAGGAGGAGGCAGGGTTTGTTAGACTGTAAAAGAGAAAATGAATAAGAGATAAAGGTTTTCATTTTGCATTTGACAGCAAAGGGCAGGTTAGGGAAACTGGGACCTTGGGCAGGGGGAGCAAAGAGCCAGCCCCATGCTTTTAAGGAACTCATAACTTTCAGAGGGCCTGTGGGAACAGATTCTCTTTACTTACACCATGACGATGCTGCAAAATATTGTACTCTTATCAGAAACAGCTCTATATATTAGCTGGTGGCGCTTTTTGGTGGTGAAAAGATAAAAAAATCATGCTCCCTGATTCCAATTTCCCATTTCAATGATCAAAAAGAGCTTTGCGTGGATGTTCATTTCTGTCTCAATTTAGGAGCAATTAAAAAAAACCCACTCTGTTCAAAGCCTTATCAATTTACTTCTCCCCCTTTAGGATCCCATGAGATGAGGGACTGTAGCTAGATAAATTGTCCCAGATGGCATTTTGTCCTCCTATAATATTACCTATGAGGAGGGACCTAGGAGACAGAGTTTGAACAGAACTTCTGAGCCGTGAGTTAATATCAACAAGAAATGCCCATTTCCTTTAGATTTTGAGGTTAAGTCTCAGATTATGGCCATGAAAGTTACAGTTGCTATTGCAAGGGGAACCAGAGATCTGAGGCATAAACTCAGCAAATGTTAAAAAAATAAATAAATAAAAACCATGCAGTTCTGAAGAGAGATATCTTTGTTTCTGATTTTGAATTCTGGCAAAGAAAGCTTCTGAAAGAGGAAACTGATACAAATTGGCTTTCACTACAGTCAACAAGATCTCTAGTGATAACGGTGTGCATGAAACTAGAGACCTGCTTTCCTTGAAAATGATTTGTTAAACTATTGTACATTACGGAATTTCTGCCTGTGAATACGTTTTCAATCTTTAGTCAGTGGCTATCAAATCCTCAAACAGATATGTAAAGGCAAATTGCCATGGAGGGCTGAGATCTCAGTATTAAGATACGAACACTAAAGCCCTATTAAGCTGAGAAGAATGAACATGCCTCAACTCTAAAGTAGGCAGAAGAATTTCCTTTATGAGTGCAACGTTTGTTACCTTGTATTTTTTTTCCCCAATTCAGAAAAACTGAGTTTTGAGGTCATGCGACAAATTGTTAGTTTTCTAAACCTCAAACTAGAGAAACTTGCAGGGAGAGGGGCAAGGAATCAGCGAAAGCTCCCTGCAGGACCACTTCTGTAGCATATGCCGTCCTTCCCAAATGCTGAAGTAATCCACTCCCAGCAGCTGTGGGGGTAGGACCTCCTGCTCCACTGGAAAGCAAGGATCCTGCCCATCCATTCCCAAGCTGATTCTCTGACTTCCCCTGCTGAATCATTTATTTATCATGCTAAGGAGGGACAGTGCACCTGGACTGGCCAGGTGATTCATTAGACCTAAATTCTGCTTCCAGCCCTGCCACTAATTTGCTGTGTGGCTCTGGGTAGGTCATCGTGGGACCTCAGTTTCCTCCTCTGAAAAAGTATGACTCGGGTCTAGAAATGACTTAAAATCTTTGTGCTCAAGATTTTTTTTTAAGATTATATTTAAATTCTAGTTAGTTAACATACAGTGTACTATTAGTTTCAGGTGTACAATGTAGTGATCCAACACTTCCGTACATCCCCCAGTGCTCATCACAAGTGTCCTCCTTAATCCCCACCATCTACTTCACCCATCCCACCATCCACCTCTTCCCTGGTAACCATTAGTTTATTCTCTATAGTTAAGAGCTATAGGGGTGCCTAGGTGGCTCAACTGGTTAAGCACCTGACTCTTGGTTTCAACTCAGGTTGTGATCTCAGGGTCTTGAGATCAAGCCCCTTGTTGGGCTCCCGCCACAGCACAGAGTCTGCTTAGAACTGTCTCTCCCTCTCTCCCTCTGACCCTCCTTACTGCCTCCCACCACCTCCCAGTGCACTTGCTCTCACTCTCTCTCTCAAATAAATAAATAAATCTTTTTTTTTTAAAGAGAGTTCTAATGTCTTTTTATTTTTTTAAATCCTTTTTGGATAGAAAGCAGTGACTAGTAAGATAGAGCTTCTGCCCTTCTACAAACTCTGGGTACCACATTGAGGAAGTAAAGTTCATCACTGTTGTCCTTTCTGCATGCTTGAACTTCTAATAACAGCCTTTTCAATGAGGGTTCCACAAAAGAAGTGAGCTTTAATGGCCTAAGACATCCCCTCCCTGTGATAAATGAATTCCCTCCTATGCATCTAGATTGGTACTGATTACATACAACCCTTAGAATTGAGCAGTCACTCAGATCACTTTCTGGGTTGTGCGGTTCAGATGAGGAATCTCACTTGAGAGAGACTGTAAGGTATCACCTCAGAACTATTAGAGAATGTTAACACTAAAAAGGCTGAATAGATCATGCTTTTCCAGTGGTTCTCAAGATATGGTCCCCAGACCAGCGGCAGCATCTAGAAACCTGTTTGAATGCCAAGTCTCAGTCCCCCTGGTCCCCTGAATCATAAAGTCTGAGGATGGGGCTCAGCATCTGGTTCAAAACCCACTCAGGTGATACTAACACATCCTAGGATTTGCAAACCACTGTTCTAGTCCTTATACCTTCATTTTCAGTAGAGGACTACAGGAGTGCCAGAAAAGTCTCTTGTCTAAGCTCATACCCAGTGCCTTGATTAGAACTCAGGTGTCATGAACTGAATTATTTCTTCCCTTCAAGTTCATATGCTGAAGCCCAAACCCCAAGTGTGACTGTATTTGGAGACAGGGCCTTAAAGAGATAATTAAGTTTAAGGTCATAAGGGTAATACCCTAATCCAACAGGACTACCGTCCTTATAAGAAGAGGAAGAGGTAACAGGAATATGTGCACAAGAAGGGAAGGTCACATGAGGACACAGCAAGAAGACACCTATCTGCAAGCCAGGGAGAGAGGCCTCACAGGAACCAAACCTGTCAACACCCTAATCTTAGACTTCTGGCTTCCAGAACTGCAAGAAATAAATGGTTGCTATTCAAGCCACCCAATACATCACATCTTCTGATTCTCCAGATGGGAATATTTTAATTTAATTAAGTGATTTTGGAATTCTGAAAGAAGCCTCCAACATCCAAAGAGAGAATGGAATCTCTAGGATGGCAGTTCTGTCAGCTTGAGCCCCGGGCCATGTATGTGCACAGTCAGAGTCCCCAGGAGGTATGTTCTCCATGTAATGGTCTTGCTGTGGTGATGGGGGAGCTGTGGCCCTTCATAATAAGGTTCAAAAGGGCTGCTAAGTCAGGAGAAGCTAAGGAAGACTAAGTAACACAGGGTAAGTGCTGTTTGTCTTTCCAGAAGAACCAGATGGTGATATTGGGATGGGTCTCTAGAAAGGAGAGTGACCAAATGTCCTTTGGACAAGCCAACTCCAGAGAAAGGGCCTCACACACACTTCAAGCTCAGCCTGTCCTCTTCCTTTCTCTTCTCCATCTGGCCACAAATCCTTCCTCCTCTGGGGCCCCATGGCTTAGGTAATGATGCATTTATCCCTCTGATTATGCTGCCTAGAACCCCGAAGGTACCCTGTAACTTTCTATTATTCCCTCATCTTCCATATCCATCAGGCAGAGCCCAGTCCTATCCATTCTGCCTCTGAGGTAACTTTCATCTTCTCTTTTCTACCTGGCTGCCACTACTTTCAATGACACTTGTATCATCTCTTAGCTGGACTAAACCTGAAGGCTTTTAACTGGACCTCTGGCCACTGGCTTAGTTCTTGGAATGCCCTCTCCAAAACATGGTCATAAATCTTCCCTTCAAAACACCAATCTCAGACAAGGCTCTTTTGAGCTTATCTGCCCTTCCAGTCTGGCCCTTGGACACACCCCAGCTCCTCTACAGGCTGACCAGTAGCATGCCTCTCTAGTCCTGGATCCAGCCTGCTCCTTCAGCCGTCTGGGTCCCGGTGTGCAGAAATCCTAACACCTTCTGGAAAATGCCATGTGTGTGTGTGTGTGTGTGTGTGTGTGTAATGTCATGGATGATAACGACCCTCATATTTCCCCTACCAATATAGAAACAGAATGTTATTTTTTTAAAAAACATTTATTTATTTATTTATTTATTTGAGAGAGAGAGAGCTAGGGGGAGGGGCAGGGAGAGGGAGAAAGAATGGTGAAGCAAACTCCCTGCTGAGCGTGAAGCTGGACGACTCAGGCTCCATCCCAGGACCCTGAGATCACGACCTGAGCTGAAATCAAGAGTCACTCACTTAACCAACTGAGCCACCTAGGTGACCCAAAACAGAATATTGTTACTCTTAGGAAGGAAGCTGTCTCCTCCCTCTTCCCTTCCTCCATCTGGCAGCGGTAGCGGCCATCCTTGCTCTGCAGGATTTTCAGTCTCTTGTTTTCCTTTAGAGTTGTACTACCTGCGTATGTACCCATAAATAATATATTGTTTAGTTTTGCTTGTTTTTGCGAGAAACCAAATGTTTGTAGTTTTCAAGGACCTTGCTTTTTTCACCATTCTCTTCACAACATTTACCCACATTGTTGCAGGTAACTGTAGCTAATTCATTTCACTGTTATCTATAAAGGTACATGAAGATACAGGGCAAGAACACTTTTTCCATTCTATTGTGGATGGGCTGTTTCAAGCTGCTCAGTATTATGAACATGCTTAAACATGTTTCATGCACGAATTTCGAGGTTATATCTAGAGGAACTGCTGCTCCACAGGGTGTCTGGAAATTCAACTGTACCATGTCAACCGGCAATGCCAGATTGTTCTCCAAAGTGGCTGTCCCAATGGACAGTCATGATGTATTAACATTTTCCTGTTGATAAATTCAGATATTTTTAAGATTCAGCACCTATTCAGCACATATTCAAAAGTAAACTTGGTAATTTTTCTCTTTTAAATAATCTTTGATTGATTTGTACTGGCCTCATATTAACTTGAGAGTGTTTCTTCTCTTTATACTCTTTCAAAAGGCTTTGCAAGATTAGGATATTCAGTTATTTGATTCTTTGTAGTTGTTGTAGAATTTGCCTATGAAAATTACCTAAACCCTGGGTTTTTGGGAGCCACTTTTTTTTTTAAGATTGATTTATTTATTTTAGAAGAAGAGAGAGAGTGTGAGTGTGGGGAGGGCAGAAGGAGAGAATCTTCAAGCACACTCCCCACTAAGTGTGGAGCCCAACTTGAGCTTGATCCCAAGACCCATGAGATCATGATCTGAACCAAAACCAGAGTCAACAACACTCAACTGACTGAGCCACCCAGGTGCCCTGAAACTTTTTTTTTTAATATACTGACTCATTTTATTTAATAGTTTCCAGAAGTGACCCATTTTCCTTTTTCTTCTTCTTGAATCAATTTTGCTAATTTATACTGTTAAGAATTTGACCTGGTGGGGCGCCTGGGTGGCTCAGCGGGTTAAAGCCTCTGCCTTCGGCTCAGGTCATGATCCCAGGGTCCTGGGATCGAGCCCTGCATTGGGCTCTCTGCTCAGCAGGGAGCCTGCTTCCTCCTCTCTCTCTGCCTACTTATGATCTCTGTCTGTCAAATAAATAAAATCTTTAAAAAAAAAAAAAAAAGAATTTGACCTGGTACCTAAGTTTTCAAAATTATTGGCTCAAAGTGTTTCATAATCTCTTACCTTTTAAATCTCTGTGGCATCAGATTCAATAATGATATTCCTCATACTGTTTACTCATGCCTTCTCTTCTTTTGTATGACAGTCTTTCCAGATTTTGAGAAGCCTTATGAGTTTTTGTACTGTAACACAAACTTTATGTGCATTCTTAAATTCCCTTGAGCAGGTTCTCTCCAGGTCTTGGACAAAGCCCACCTACGCTGCTTCCCTCCACTGTCAAACCTGGATGACTGCTGAGTGAGCGTGCTGACAGGAAACACGCTGTGCTCTCTGACACTTCACTGA
The DNA here is from genome assembly GCA_003697995.1 of Taxidea taxus jeffersonii. Lineage (NCBI taxonomy): Eukaryota > Metazoa > Chordata > Mammalia > Carnivora > Mustelidae > Taxidea > Taxidea taxus. Next base: position 25,858 of record RCUC01165348.1, read on the forward strand.
GCTTTTGCTACTCTTTTTATCTCACTTTCGTGGTCTGGGGCTTGTACCTCCCAAATCAAAAAGTATTAAAAAAAAAAACAACCTTAGTATCTACCTAACATTCTGCTTTCTGGAGTACCAGGACTAAAGCAGTATTTGAAAACAGATTTTGGCTTTGTTTTATAGAATCTTTCTTTTAATTTATTTCTGCTCTTGTCTTTATCATGTCCTTCTTCGTTATTTTGCTAGGTTTATTCTGCTTTTTGGCTTTGTAAGTTCTTAAGTTAGATGATAAGCCATTTATTCCAACCATCCTCTGTTTCTAACATGGGTCAATAAGGCAGAGGTCAACAAACCAAGACTGGTGGGCCAAAACTGGCCCACTAACTGTTTTTGTAAATAAAGTTTTATTAGAGTACAGACATACCCATTCATTTTCATATTGTCCATGGCTGCTTTTGTGCCATGAGAGTAAAGTTGAGTCGTTGCACCAGTGTTGTGACGGTAAATAGTGGTATTTTACTATCTGTTCCTTTATAGAAAAAGTTTGCTAACCTCCACATTAAGGATAAATATTTTTTTCTCCAAATATTGCTTGAGTTATATCACATGAACATTTCTATTGGTATGTTCATAACTCTTCTGGACTTAGTGTTTTCTCATATCTGGTATTATTTCTTTGATCCACAGGTTATTTAGAATGCCTGTGCCTTAAACTTCCAACCATGAGTTTTTTCCAAGGTCATGTTTTGATACTTGATTTCTAATCTAAATTATTCTGTGATGACAGAGTAGATTTGTATGATACTTTCTAATTTTTTTAGAAATTTTTATTCCTAAGCTAGTACAGGATCACCTTTTAAATTTTTAAATGTGTGTTTGAAAATAATATGTATTCTGTAGTTATTGGATGTAGTGTCTCATTACTTGTACCTTTCAAATCTTTCAGATCCTTACTAATTGCTTTATCAATGAATTATTGAGAATTGTGGTAAAGTCTTCCACTAAAGTGTAGATTTATCAGTTTCTCCTGTAGACTGGTCATTTTTGCTTTATCTTTTCAGATATATGCCAATTAAACTTTTAATAACTTACAGGTGAACTTATTTCTCATATGAAGATGAGCAGTGATCCAATTCACTTCTGATAATATTTTTGTTTAAACTTTTTCTATGTCTAAAGTGTATCTCTTATAAACTGTATGTCATTGAGTTTTTATGCATCCACTCTGAGAATCCTGACTTTAGCTGGATGGTAAGTCCATTTAGTCTATTGTAATTATTGTTATATCTGGATTATTTTGAGCCTCTGGCTTTGTATTTCAAATTTTTTCTTCTTTTAGATTGATTGACATTTCCCCCACTACATTTTCTTCTTCTTTTATAGAAGTTTTCTTTCCTTTATTTACTAGCTAATTTAGAAATTTTAACTTGCATATTTAACTGAAAGTCTAAAATTAATATCTTTACCCTCTTATAATAAAAAAATGAATTCTTTATCATCAACCATCTCCTTCCTGATTTATATGTTATTATAGCTCAAAATTTTGGATATACATCAATTTTAACCTCAAAACTTAATGTTATTGTTTCATGGAGACCTGTCTACCATTTTTACTTGTTTTAATTTCATTTTCATTTTGTTTTTCTTTTTTTTTCTTTCATTTTGTTTTTCTTACCATTTCTTCATTTTCCTCAGACCCTCCTTCTGGGATCATTTTTATTCCTTATAGTATGTACCCTTTATTTAAGCCCTATTGGTGGCAAACTTCCTTAGATTTGCTTTGTCTGTAAAGGTTTCTATTTAGTCTTCACTCCTAAAAGATCATTTTACTGGATATCTTATTTTTAGCACTTAATATATAAATATATACTGCATGGATGTTTTTATCACAACAGAATTATTTAAGTATACATGTATTTAAAAATTACATAATTATCATATTTGATGTATAAATATATATTGTTGTATATTTTTTGTCACAGCAAAATCACTAGAAGCATTGTCATCACTAGGAGAATCAAGGAAACTAAGTATCAAGTATCTGTTTTCTAATTTGCTACCAAAGAGTTAAACTATTAAGAGTCTATTTTATTTTCTAGTTAAGAGTCTATTTCTAATTTGCTACCAAAAATTACTTAATTAAACCAGATTATGCTTCAGTACATCTTCCTAAATGTGGAATTAGCAAGTGATCTACTTTATAAGAACATCAGCAAATTAAAACAGTATAAGATAATAGGTGGGATGAATTTAAGGACAGATTATTTTGCCTTAACTATGTGAATGTACCCTAGGGTCCTAGGTATCGAGAATATTTGCATGTGTGTATGTGTTTTCAGTAAATATTTCATTGTTTTATTTTATTTTATTTGAATACAGATGACACATAGTGTTACTTTAGTTTCAAGAACATTTTATTTATTTTTTTAAGAGTTTATTTATTTATTTAACACAGAGAGAGAGAAACAACACAAGCAAGGGGAGTGGGAGAGGGAGAAGCAGGCTTCCCGTTGAGCCGGGAGCCCGATGCGGGACTCGATCCCAGGACCCTGGGATCATGACCTGAGCCGAAGGCAGACGCTTATCGACTGAGCCACCCAGGCGCCCAGTTTCAAGAACATTTTAAAGTCAATATTTGAAAGAGAGTGAATCAATTTTAAAAGATTATTCTTCCAAAGGTTCCAAAGTATATGTATCTAGAAAAAAGCTGTTAACTCTAACATATTTTAAAAATGCAGTAGGATAAAGAGGCTAAAAACCTTGAACACCAACCTTTAAAATAGGTTTTCTCAACTCTTCTCATAAAACTTCAAAGGTCTCAGTCACTTAAATGCTCTGCTTCTGGGAGAGCAGCTACCTGGAAAGGAGGTGATGTGCTTGTATTTAAAGAGAACTGGTGAATCTGAATGCTTTAAAGCATCAAAGGTAACCTCCTCTACCTAAAATAAAGCCAAAACCCAAACAGACATATTAAAGCACAGTGATGCCATAAAATACCCTGAATAGTCAATTTTCATCTTGAGAAAGAAGAACAAAACTGGAGGCATCATGCTTTCTCATTTCAAACTATATTACAAAACTACAGTCATTAAAACAGTATGATATTGGCATAAAAACAGACACACAGATCAATGGAACAGAATTGAGAGCCCAGAATTAAACCCATACATATACTGTCAATTAATTTATGACAAAGGAGCCAAGAATACATAATGAGGAAAGACAGTCTCTTCAACAAATGGTGTTAGGAAAACTGGACAACCACATGCAAAAGAATGAAATTGGACCACTTCCTTACACTGTACACAAAAAATTAACTCAAAATGGCTTAAAAACTTGAACAGAATGCCTAAAGCCATGAAACTCCTAGAAGAAAACATACACAGTAAGCTCCTTGACATAGATCTTGGCAATGATTTTCTGAATCTGACACAAAAGTAGAAGAAATAAGAGCAAAAATAAACAAGCAGGACTACATCAAACTAAAAAGCACTCGCACGGCAAAGGAAATCAACAACAAAATGAAAAGGTAAACTATAGAATGAAAGAAAATATTTGTAAATCACATATCTGATAAGGGGCTAATACCTAAAATATATAAAGAACCCATACAACTAAACAAAAAAAAAGAATCAATCTGATTTGAAAATGGACAGAAGATCAGAATAAAAAAATAAGACTACCATGCGTCAAATTGTAAGAAACAGATCATGTTGTGATGGCAAAAGATTTTGATGTTAAGGAATATTGAGAATATTAAGAACCAGAGAGTAACATGTGCTAGTGTGGCTCCAGCTTCTTATACACAATACATGTTCCGCTTCTGATCAAAACGTACCAAAGAGGAATACTTCTCCACCTACTAAAATGAGAGAGCTTGATGCAAGTGTCCTTTCAGAAACATCAATTTCCTTTTGTCACCATCAATTCTTCACTTATCAAACAGCTTAATAAATTTTAAAACCCTATATAATAGTTTGAGTCGTGTATTTTCCTGGTAAATCTGAAACCTCATTTTCTAGTTTGTTTTTTTTAAAGATTTTATTTATTTATTTGACAGAGAGATCACAAGTAGGCAGAGAGGCAGGCAGAGAGAGAGGGGGAAACAGGCTCCCTGCTAAGAAGAGAGCCCAATGTGGGGCTCGATCCCAGGACCCTGGGACCATGATCTGAGCCGAAGGCAGAGGCTTTAACTCACTGAGCCACCCAGGCGCCCCTCATTTTCTAGTTTTTATATAAATCTCTTGGAATATTTATTAGCATCACTCACGTCCCTCAGTAAGGGACTTCCCTGGGAACATGAAAATTGTAGCTTAGGGAATGAACTTAAATAATTGATGCTGATCCACTCATGGAAATCTAGTCTAGGACTTCAATAACAGCTCTTACCCATAGAGAAAAATATTCACCAGTTCAGGAGCTTGACACTCCTCCAGAAGTCTCTAAGTCAGGGAGAGGGAATGGGCATGAGGAGGAAGAGGAGGCAGGAGACAGTCCCTGAGCTGCTGGACGAGATTTAGTGGGCAACTACAAAAGCCAATTGATGGAACAGCTTCTATTGCCCTGACCTTGCGTTTCCGTTCATTGGAGCCCTGCTGGCCTACATGCTTATTCCAGGGCTAATCTTTACCTGTACTTATAGATATTTCCAGAGAGAAACCAGAAAAGGAAAGCTAGAAATGAAGAGAGGGAGAAGATGAAAACAAGTGAGTGAGGGAAAAAAAATGTAAAATTAGTGAGCAAGGGATGAAGGAAGGCAGAATAAGTAAACATGAGAAGGAGGAGGGAAAAAAGCAGGCTTACAGGTTTAGATATATTGGAATGGATGCCAGATCTTGGTTTATTAAAAAGCTGTAAAGTCGGGGCACCTGGGTGGCTCAGTGGGTTAAAGCCTCTGCCTTCGGCTCAGGTCATGATCCCAGGGTCCTGGGATCAAGCCCCACATCGGGCTCTCTGCTCAGCAAGGGAGCCTGCTTCCTTCTCTCTCTGCCTGTCTCTCTGCTTACTTGTGATCTCTGTCAAATAAATAAATAAATCTTTAAAAAAAAAAAAAAGCTGTAAAGTGATTCAGGCATTGGAATGGCAACGTTAGATCCATGAAGCGAAGTCCAAGACAACAATGACACCTCTGTAACATCTGGAGAAGAAAGCCGCAGATCCATCTTAACTAAAACATGGGAAATAAATGTACTCAGAACCATATTTATGCAATGTCCCCAACACTATAATGAAGCTCTTGATGAAAACAAAGAGAGTATTACCTGGGGTATTCACTTTAATGACACCATGTACGTGACTGAGAGAGAAGGCTCATCCAAAAGGGAAGCACAGGACCTGAGACCTGAAGGGAGGAATCCAAGAGGAGATAACTGAGGATTGAGTGGAGGAAAGATGTTCTGATGCATGGCCCTCTTCATTAAACAGATGTACCAGTGAACAACGGTAAGTCTGAAAAGAGACAGATGGAGTGCTCTAGAAAGATAAGGGCGTTCACGGGCAGAGCCATGACAACACTCCACACAGGGGAATCCGATGACACTACATAGGTGGACGCTAGAGGTAGAGTTTAGTTAAAACACGAGGTATCAGATTTCAAATAAATGTATGTTTCCTCTTGTTTTCTCCATGTTGCTTTATTAGGTTGTTCTATAAATGTTTATTCAGCACATGTCATAGGCTCTGGTATGCAGCCCATTGGGCATACACCAGAAACAACAACAAAACCCCAAAGTCTCTGAGTTAACCACATACACACACACACACACACACACACACACACACACCACACACCCCTTTTACACTTTATGGAAAAAAAAAAGAGTCAGTCCCATTGGAAGTTCTCAATGCCTGGGGCGCCTGGGTGGCTCAGTGGGTTGGGCCTCTGCCTTCGGCTCGGGTCGTGATCTCAGGGTCCTGGGACTGAGTCCCGCATCGGGCTCTTGGCTCGGCAGGGAGCCTGCTTCCCTCTCTCTCTCTCTGACTGCCTCTCTGCCTACTTGTGATCTCTCTTTCTGTCAAATAAATAAATAAAATATATTAAAAAAAAGAAGTTCTCACTAATTCAGAATGGAGCCTATAAATTGTGAATCTGAAATCCCTCATTATAAGTAACTAGGTAAGAACAGTCCATTTGGGTGTGCTGAATACCTAGTCTAAGTAATGAGGACTTGCAGAAACACCGAATCAAAAAATCACTCAAGAAATCACTGAGCCACTGGCTACGTGAATGAGCACTGATTGGGATCCTAAGAAATCTAACTAACTACAGAAGCCCTTGCCCCAGAGAGCTATGCAGTCTTGCAGGGGAAACAGATTTATGAACCATAAAACAAAGTTTGTACTATGATCAAGTACCAGCTTATTTAGTCCAGACAACAATAATTATCAATTACTTGGCAGTCATATTCCTCACTCAACTTTTAGCAAAATTTTTAACAAATCCGTCTTGGAGATAATGCCTTACTTAATCTAAAGGAGTATCTTGAATATAATGAATTCCATGTACCTTGTCATACATGAGAGAGCTATCTGGAGCAAAGGGATCATATTCTCCCCAGTGACATATGATACTTACCCTACGGGCTAGAGAGAGGTTAACCCTAAGTCTCTTTTACTCTAAAACCCCAATAAACTTGCTTTTTAATTGTCACTTGATTTCAGGAGTCTAGACCAGATCTGGGAGCTTCTCTGGCTTTGAGAGATATTTGCCTCCCTATGTGTGTTCCAAGGGCCTCATCATGAACATAAGGACATGGACTTAGCACAGCCAGAGACCAGAGCAAAGCCTGGGGAATCATTCAACATATTCGTCATCATCTACCAAACAGTTGGGGGTCAGGCACAGGTTCCCGCTGCTGGTCAGACGCACGAGCTGGGACTGCAGCCTTCATGTGTTCAGAAAATCAAGCAGAAACACATGCACACCCACCGGTTTTCATTTGGCTGAGGCTTCTAAGGAGCAGGTGGAAGAGCTATTTAGATTTTCCCCCAATTAATTGAGTTAGAAATTGTAGTAAATAAAGAGCTTTAAGCACATTTCCTACCCCCCCCCCAACAGTTCCCATATTATGAAAGAGCAGCTGCTGCAGGATCCCAGGTGGTTCACAGAAGCCCAGGCTGGGCTCGTTTGCTGGGAGCACTGCAAAGGGAGCCCTGGGCAGTAAGACCTCCCATCAAAATACGTATTAGGTCATATCACAGTATGAGGTAGGTACTGTGCTCACTACAGTTCTACAAATACCACCGTATTTATCTCAACAGCCACATCAGAAGCTATTAATATCCCTATTTTATTTTTTATTTTTATTTTATTTTATTTATTTTATTTTTTAAAAATTTATTAATATCCCTATTTTAGATAGGAAGAAACTGTCAGTGTCCCATAGCTTATACATAACAGATCTAGAATTCACACCATGGTCTTTTCCTGAGCCTTAAACACTCTCATAGGAGACGCGGCATGTGGTTACGGGGTTGACAGTGATGGCAACAGTGATAATGGTGATCTGGAAATGGCATGTGGTAACACAGAATCCATCACATTCAAGGTCAATAAGAAGAGAGAACTAAGATATTCAGGTTTTTTTTTTTTAATTTTAAATCTTTTTTTTTAAAAAAAGAGTGGTTTGGCTAGGCAAAATTTATACTAATTACAGTCATTTCTGTGATTTGTATAATTATGCCTAATTAGGAGCCAGTATAATAATATTTATGTACAAGAATAAATAAGTCAGATTAACTTTGATCTTAAATTTATTTGATTATAATATTGAGTTCTACACATATATAATCAGACTTCACTGTTGCCCAGGTTCTAATATGCACGTGACATCTTACAGCATTTTGTACTTTAAAAATATGCTTTCTGAGGACATCCCCAAGTACCAGATAGTATCAGATGTTAGGGGGAAGGAGGCAGCTAATACTAATAGAATATGGTCTTGCTCTGGAGAATGTTGGAGTCCAGTCATTTCATCCTCACCCCTCCCTGAGAATAAGTTATGATTTTTACCATTACACAGATTAAAAAATTGAGGCCGGAATATATGAAATATATCATTCATATAGTTTAGTTTTTATTCACAACTTAAAAAGTAAAATGTATTGCTACTGAAATACTGAGATTAAACACCAAGAGAAATCGCCTCCTTACTTTAAGGAAATCAAAAGCCCAAACATTCTGTATTATTTGGGGAAATGCTGGTTTAATTCTTTTAATTAAATTTCCCAACTGCTTAGCCCAATTAAGCTTTCAGTTGTTGGGACCTGCTTTCTGAGTGAAAATAAAGAGCCAATTAGAGTGATAAAACCTATTCAAAACCAAGACACCATTACCTAACCCATGTGCCTAGACTTCCTATACACCTGTAACTTGGCAAGGAGCACAACATTTTAACTAAATAAATATTTACTCTCATCCAGGGACAGGGAAATTGTTAATAGGGATTACGTGGCTAACATTATCCAGTTTAATTCCATGGAGAGCAGAAAGGGAAAAGATGGGCATAACATTGGACCAAGAGGTGGGGTAAGAATCAGAAGCCCTTAACAGGACCCCCAGAGGAAAGGTCACTAAAGCATGTAACAAGAAACAAGCTTTACTTTAGGAACATGCTTTGCATCCTTAGTCATGAGAATGATTCGAGAAAGTGCATAACAAGATCCTTACCGTAGGATGACCTCGTGTTGCTAAAAATACAGTGAATTCCCAGAAAGTCAAATTTCCATATTTAAAACATAAGTTGAGAAAGAAATCTCCCCAAATGAAGGCCAAGCTGTCTATGTTTAGGATTCTCCAAATAGTGTGGCCCATCCATTGACAGGGGTAATCAAAAATTGCTGGAGGAAAAGTCAATGAGTATTTGTATCAAGAGGCTTTGCAAAGTAGACACTTATGAAATGACCCATCCATCTGAGCTCCTGAGGCCATGTCCATTCCAGATTCATTTCCAGTCACAAGGCCTGGTCACATTACAGCTAAGCAGAACACCAGGAATCAAAACTATGGAATAATCACAGGGCATTGTCCTTTTGTACTTTTCAAAGATAAAATAAATGTGCAATGACATTTGGAATAGCTAGTGTGCCTAACATCAATGTTTATGCTGTTTGTTGAGACGGTATCTATAGCTAATATTTATTGAGGATTTACTATATGTTGGGCACTCTTCCAAACACCTAACACAGATTAACTCATTGCATCTTCGCTACAACCATCTGAGGCAGACACTATTATCACTCACATTTAACATATGAGGAAACAGGCACAGAAGTGAAGAAACTGCCCCAAGGGCACATATTTTATTTTATTTTTTTAATATTTTATTTATTTGACAGATGGAGATCACAAGGAGGCAGAGAGGCAGACGGGGGGGGGGGGGGGAAGCAGGCTCCCTGCTGAACAGAGAGCCCGATGTGGGGCTCGATCCCAGGACCCTGGGATCATGCCATGAGCCGAAGGCAGAGGCCTTAACCCACTGAGCCACCCAGGTGCCCCTTAAAAAGAATTACTTTTTGCAAGGCGCCAGGGTGGTTCATTCCATTAAGCATCTGCCTTCGGCTCAGGTCATGATTTCTGTGTCCTGAGACTGAGCCCTGCATCAGGCTCCCTACTCAGAGGGGAGTCAGCTTTTCACTTTCCCTCATCCTCTATGTTCTCTCTTGCTCACTCAAACAAATAAAATCTTAAAAAAAAACAAAAAAAAGAATTACTTATTGGAGTGCCTGGGTGGCTCAGTTGGTTAGGCATCTACCTTTAGCTTGGTTCATGATCCTGAGTTCCTAGGATGGACTCCTGCATGGAGCTCCCTGTTCAGTGGGGAGCCTGTTTCTCCCTCTCCCACTGCTGCTCTCCACCCTCCCAACTCAAGCCCCCACCCAAATAAATAAATAAATAAAAGTACCTTTGTACCATGGAAGTATGGAAAAGTTAAATTAAATGTTATAAATTCACCTGAAGTGACTGATATCCCTGCTATCTCAAAACAATACTGAGCCCCCTCTTGACCCTCAGACATTGGGGGGCACCGGATGTTAAAATGTCTTATTCATCTATGTCACCGCCAGCAACTTGGTCAGGGCCAACGACAGAGTACTTGGTCAGTAAATGTTGAATGGACACCCTGTTTTCTTTAACTTTCCCGATATCTGTATCTATGTGACAATTTGGAAGCGTTTTTAAAAGGCTAGCGTGATCTGGATTCATTCTGATGATCAAGTCTATCATTTATTAAGCCTATTAATTTGTCAGCCTGCCAATCTGTCTTTTCTACACTGTGATAAATGATACACTGTCTTCTTTGTTGACATTTTCATCCAAGGACTTTGATGTGTATTGTGAGCCTGATCCTACTTATAAAAATATTCATGCCTTCTAGGCAGCTTATGCACTTGAAATGTGAGGTTCCACCCACGGCTGCAAACGGGAAGGCAACTCACGGTGCCACTGCAGAGGTGTTTGGCTCAGCTCGAAGGGTTTAAGACTTTTTTGTTTGAAGGTGTCCATCAGGTCCACCTTTCTTTGCAAATAAAGCTTGATTCACACATTTAGTTACTGGTCTGGCCCCAAAAGTGTTTAAGGTTGTGAGCCCTGTGATATACAGGTAGCTGGGGATTCAGAGTAGACTGAATTGAAAGCTGTCATATTCCCAGAGTTTATAATCTGTGGCTCATGCTTTAGGTTGATAGGAACCTTTTTAGGTGATTGGGCAATGAAACAACTTTTTTCCCCAAGCTAGTCCTTCCATATACACATACCTAATTCTCCTGGAGGAGACCTGGAGTCCCTTCACCCCTATTTAAGGCATCCCTGAGACAGAATCATTACTACTCTGTCTTTACGAATGGATGAACTAAAACCAAGGAAAAGGCAGACAATCCGCCTAGACAATGCCTAAAGGCATCTGATAGAAATGCTACCGAAGAGAGAAAATGCTTTAGCTCTGAGTTTACCTACTTGCCTCGTATGTTCTCTGTTAATGTTTCTCATCTTAAAATCCCTCTTAGAAAGAAAGGAGGTTTGTTCAAGACATTCCTAGAGCTTATTCTTGGACTCCCCTTTTCTGGCCAGCCTAGACAGAAGAGAGGTCAACTTAGGGCTGGATCACTGCTATGGGTCGAAACAACAGCCTCGTGTCCTGAATGATCGGTGATGAGGATCACAGACAGATGACCTTTCATGAGGGGCTCACACTCCTCCAGGTGTGACTGCCCTACTCTGGCTTGACCTTCTGGATTCAGCTTTTGGTTCAACGTACAGCGTGGCCTACTGGATCCCTTGTGCTGCTCTAGTACTATTTACAGTCTGGATCTGGCCCACGCATAGAGTGCCGCTATCCAGTCAATATGTCTTACAGTGTGGACATTTATGTGCCACTGGTGGAGAATTTTCCATTTCTTCCAGTAGTCCCACTGAATAGCTCTCTCGGCTCAGGCCCCTTAGAGAACTCAACTGTGAAATTATCAGAGAGTGAATGCCGGGCCCTGCGACTGGTCTGTTAAGAAGCACGTACCTTCCAGTAAGAGTCTTTCCTATTTGCTCTACTGGGAGCCAGGCAGCTCTCCTGGGCATTCTCCCCTTTTTCGGTAGGAACGGGTCTAAGTTGGCTTCAGGAACTCTGGAGCATCTCCTTGGGATAACAGTGAGTAACCTATCAACAAACATGGTAACCGATAACCGACTTTTATTGCTCGAACACTTTTCTACTTCAGGAAGGCAACCCTTAGCTCTCACTTTGACAAAGAGTTACCTTGTCTTCTAAAACTGGGAGACTTTCTTATTCTAACCATTGTCTCCAGTTCTGAACTATGTAAAACAGAGTGCGCATTAGCATCAGTCGCAACTGCAAGCAGTGCTCTTTCCAGCGCCCGAAATGAGGTTGGCCCCTTTCTCCCATGTGGCTCAAGGATTCCTCTCCTCTGATCAAAGGTCATAAATAGATAGAGATGAGAGTTTCTGTGTCACCAGCCACAGAGCCTGACTTCTGTGCCTTGATGCTTCCTCTATCTGCTCAGGGCTCCCCAGACGCCGGCCATGCTCACTGAGGCTCGCCTCTCTCAGTAATGTTCCCAAACGCCCTCATCCTTCACCAGTCCGACTCCTGTTCCTTCAGGAACTGGCTCTGCTCGGCCCTTAATCATGCTAATCATGAACATACCCACTGAGCTAACCATTTCCCAGATCCATATTTTGACAGAGGGAAGTCCTTGAGTCAATGCCTTATTGCAAAAGACGACTAAGAAAGACGGCCTTCTGTGCATGGGTCCTGTCGACACTGACACCAACCCAGATTGTCACCCTGACGCTTTGTTTCTAGCCGTGCTGCCTTGCTCATCATCCTTGTTGGCCCCTGTAGCATAGAAACCACATAGACAATGAACTCAGTGGAAACACTGTTGATAGCCCGCGAAATTCTGCACAGCAGTTCTGTCTCTAGAGCTCTCTCCTGCCTCCTTTGCGCTCTTAAAGTAAGCAGCAGCCAGCAGCTGTCACCCCAGAGGGGATGGCTCAGGGGGAAAGACATTTCTGAATCTCTCTGCAGTATGATTTGAAGATGGAATGTTTGCTTTCCTTCTTCTTGGACACTGAGTCCAATAGAGGAGATCTCAGCCTCTTCAAGTGGACAAGCTGGTGTGGCATTGGGGGGCCTGAAATCAATAAGGAGTCCATTGCTCAACGAGGTAAAAGGGGAAAGGAAGCACGGGCAGGCCTTGTGTCTCAGTGCTTCCCTGCAGGCCTTGTGTCTCAGTGCTTCCCCCATCCCGGGCTGGGTCCCACCTGAGAGGACAACAGCCTGGTGAGTTCCTATGGAGTCAGCAATGTGCCCTGGGCTAGACGATGGAAGAGGTCCATGTGAGGAGAGGAGGCCCAGCTTTTATTTTTGAATATTGCATCATCAGTCTCGGAGCTGACCTGAACTTTGTTTTCTAACAATCAGGAATCAGAAATGACATAAGAAGGGGAAAAAATAATCTTGGCGCTTCACAAGGCTCCTCTCGGTAGCCGGATCGGGAGCAAGGTGCCAGCACTTTTTCCTCCCTCTCCCTGAACTGAAGAGGTGCTATGATGGCAAAACTCACCGAAGCACAGGGAACTGCAGTGACTGGAAATGTCTTTGTCCCTAAAATACCCCACCGGCTTCTGAACAAGAAGATGGCTGCGAGGACACCAGCCAGAAGCCCGAAGCCAGGAAGACCCGACGTGGTTCCCTGGGGAGACAGGAGGGCCTGCAGCCTCAGCATTGTGAAGATCCCACCACAGAAGCATCTGGTTCTTCCAGGTGCGACCAAAAGGAGCTCTGCAAAAGCCCTGAGTCCCCAGACAGATTCGACTGAGGCAGCAAAATCCCTGGGAGTTTTGAAAAAGCAGGGCTGGCTTTATAGAAAAGCTGGTCCTAGTGCTCTGGGGCAGAAAGGAAGAATGGGTTCATAAAAGAAGTGGGAGGGAAGAAACAGGAGGGTGGCTTTGAAAGGAAGAGAAATGGGATCTAATAAGGAAAAGGGTCCTATGGGAAATAGTTAAGCTTTAGTAATTTTCTGAGAAGACAAAAAATAACTGTGTTCTCTTTGGTGGCTGCAATCCTGGGGGCCTGCCTGGACTTTTGAAGGCTCTTACACCAACTGACTTTCCTTCTCAATCAAGCCTTTCAGTCAAACAACTTGAGATGAGCTGGTGTTTGCTTTAGTCACGTAACTTCTCAGCACTGGGCCTGAACCAACACGGAGGCAGGGTCATAACCCTGGAGTGAAGGTTCGGGCCTGTGGCAGGGGGCATATTAGAGAAAGGGAAATGTGGTGTTTTTTTTCAACAACAAGATCCCGTCACAAGCAGAACTGACATCCTGTGCAAGAGTAACACAATGATAATACCCTACAAAACACATTTGTCTCTCATTTGGGGTATTGCTGGAAATACTGTTGTCTTTCATTACACTTCTTCAAAGCCATTAAAGCAGATTCTATCTCCCTGAAGTGGGGGAGAGGAAACCTCAATTTTCTTAAATGACTCATTCAAGGTCACAATGAGCTAGGGCTGGAATTAAGAATTCCTGCTTCTAAGTTCAATTTTTTATTTTTTATTACATTTCACTCCTACTGGATAAACCTTGTATCAAGGGTAGCTTAAAGACCTCTTCTATATAAGCTAAAGCTCATATGGAAGGGTTTATATGGATGGGGGATTGTGGAAAATGAGCTAAAATATTGGTTTCTGAAGACATGAAACCTTCACAGACTATACATGATATTGGTAAGAAGCATTCAAAAGGATTCCAAGTCAATTAGAAAAGGACAGAGCCAGTGGCTTCCTAAACTCAAAACTCTTCAAACAGCAAGGTAAAGGAAAACTCAAATTATGAAATAAAAGATCCTTCCCAGGAAGGAGTGAAACAAATTATCACAAAACAAGCAAAAGAAGCAAATAAACACAGAGAGACATAATACGATCTATTTTGATACCAACACTTTCTAAATAACTATCAGAGTATTTTGCTCTCCAGATAAACTCCTCGTACCCTTTTTTCAACATTTTCCCCCTCACATCCATCCTAAGGAATCTGAGAAATAGATTTGTTTTTCTCCTAAATCAATATTAGGAAAGGGATGAAGAATTGCTTAAAAACCCTATTTCACTGAAGTGTCCTCATCAAATCAGCCTTGGGGCGCCTGGGTGGCTCAGTGGTTAAAGCCTCTGCCTTCAGCTCAGGTCATGGTCTCAGGGTCCCGAGATTGGGCCCTGAATCAGGCTGTCCACTCAGCGGGGAGCCTGCTTCCTCCTCTCTCCCTGCCTGCCTCTCTGACTACTTGTAATCTCTGTCTATCAAATAAATAAATAAAATCTTTAAAAAAATCAAATCAGCCTAAGACAAAATATGCAGAGACATCAAAAATACCTTCACCTTCAATCAGTCACACCTTCTTCACCGGCGCACCTGTTCTTGGTCTCACTCCTCTTACACTGGGTTACAACACATTTTAGTATGTCCAAGTTCACAGTCACCATCACCTTGTGACCCTGAAGCTCAGCAGTCTTCAGAGCCCTCAGGACAAACCTGCTCGTGTGTCATCAGTTTGTCAGAGGTGGGAGCCACCCCCTAGTACTGACACAGCCTCTCAGACACAAGTTCATGTCTTTGGGAGAAGGACCTAGCCACCCCCTGGGACGCTGCCCTGGAAAGGAGGGGATATTGGGCGTCCAGCTATTCTGAGACAGCTCCTACTGAGATCAGCTCTCTGGAGCCAAGGGAAAAGAGACTGAGAAGATAGGAAGTGACACTGGGAAGCCCAGAGCATTGGGACAGTCTGAGTTTTGTCACTTTAAACATCAAACCTAATTCGGCAGGACAGCCCAGGTATCAACAACAGATGCCAGGGTATCTGGGTCTGCATTCTAGCACTCCTTCCATTACTACTCACGGTCATCCTGAAATGCTGTGTTTGAAGGAAGAAGTCACTCATGTCTGCCTCCCTCCTTGAGAAAAAGCTACCAAAAGCAAGCCAGGGGCATCACGCAGATGTCATGTAAATAGACTCTGCTGAGGGGAGAGGCAAGGAGGGAACCACCAAGTGCACGTTCACTGACCTCCCAGCCTGGGACAATGTGCCCTAAAGGGTCTTGGGCTCACCTTATTGCCACAGCACATATTCAGGAATTCATCCCAGTCAGACTCCAGGGAGGACCCCGGACCAGGTTGGCAGTCTTGATTCTTAGCCCAAGTGCATTCTGTCATCCCTCGAGGGCTGTAAATTTGGCAGGGGGCGGGGGGCTTCCAGGCTTCCACAAAGAGGGCTGGGGTGGGCATCTCTGACCTGTCTTTAATTGAAACTAACAGAAACGAACATCTACCTCACGTTGAGTTCTGTTTCAATTAACTTTGTGGTGGAGAGGGGATTGGCAAGGAGAAGGCTGTGGTATTTTTAAAAACAGTAAGCTGAGGTTTGGAGCTCTTTCTTCCTTTCTTTCCTTTTCAATGGATGCTGTAGCCACAGGGAAAGAAACTGGGGGCGGAGAAAACAGCTACTCCCTGGCACTCTCAGAGCAGGGTGCGGTGCCAGCCGCTCCAACCGTCTGGAGACGGGGTAATTGTCACTCCTCTCGCTGTAACTTCTTGCTTTCAGATGAGTGGCTGGCAGGTTTATCTGCTTCTGAGCAGCTTCGAACCACGTCAGTGACACTGACGACGTCAGCAAGAGCAATCGGAAGGCAGGATGATGCCACTGCCAGCAGCAGCGGGAGGGAAATTTTTGCCTTAAAGAAAATTCTTAGGCTATCTGTCTGGCTGACTCTCTCTCATTGACTGAAATAACTGCCGGTGATTCGAGAAGGCCAGAGGGGATATGTAGTTTTACGCTGCCATTTTAAGGTCTGGGGTACAAAAGCATTTAGTTGACACGATGTGCTGACACTTCCAGCCCCCTTGTGTGGGCACTACCCCTCCTTTGGAGAGGATGGGCTTGAAATCAGAGGACGCAACAAACATGAACACCACCTCCTAGCAAGTGTCTCCAGCCCTGGTACGCACACCAGTGGTGATCACTGCAGTAAGCTTGGCCCATTTCATGTTACCGATCATCCCAGCTGCTTTTATTTTTGTCTTTCTCATGATCAACAGGATACTAGAACCACTGACAGACAACTTGACAAGGATCCTCAACACAGTGCTATTCTTTGGTCTATTTTGTAAAAGTAGGTTTAAAAGCCTCTGTTGGGAGAGGGTGGTGGGGTTACATTATATGTTTATAAAAAAATTAAAAAAAATTTTTTTAAAGCCTCTGCTGTCCAGAATGGCAACCCTCTAAAGTTCTCGGTTGCAAAGATAAGGATAAGGTTCTTTTCCATCATCAAATACCAAACACCTTAAATGTTAGGACTACGAGCAGGCAGGCATTCCATGACCGACTCAGCCAAAATGCTTTAAAAGATATTCTCTGGGGAAAAGCAAGAGACCCTAAGGCAAAGATGGGTGGGGGACTTCAAACTGCAATAGCTTCTTCAACCCAGGCATATTCGAAGGTGAGAAAACTCTACTTCAAGCACAGCCCTGTGATTCCTGACTCCCCTAAAAGCAGCAGGATAAAGTCAAAATTCTGTACAAATCAAAATTTATGGTGACTGGGTTTGCAGAAATAGTTGTGTCTAATTCATGGATATGGAGAGAGCGTCACAGGTCAGAAAGCAGCAGTTCTCATGGCAGTATATTGGGAAGACCAGAGCCTCTGGAGTAGTGCTCCATGCCAGCCGGTGGTGGGCATCTAAGTTAGCATTATGTAATGACAATCATCAGCAACTTGCTGGGCGACCACAGCCAAGTCACTTGATTTCCTATGCCTCAGTTTCATCACCTGTCACCCCAAGAAACCAGAGATGAAGATGCCCGCAGGGTTACTGAAGAACACACCTAGAAAACACTTCTGGTGATGACTAGGAGCAATAATAATGCCACATGGGGAGTCACTTGCCCCCATGGTCACTTCCAGCTCTCCCTGGAAGCCATGACTGATATGCAGTATCTCTGCAACAGAGGTTCTTAACCTGGGTCCTTGAACCCTGTATGGGGCCACGGGTAGGCTTTAAAAAAGAGCCCAGTTACTCTAATCTCTGGGACAGGACACCCATAACATACAGAATTTAAGAACCACTGCTCTACCCTAAGCTTTGGTTACAGGGGTACCAAAAAACACTTACACTGCCTGATGGAGAGGAGAAGTCAGGGATGGTGACCACAGAAGCCAAGAGAAACACAAACAAAACCACCAGGCTTTCACGTCAACCCTGAGTCATCAATTCCACATTGACCCAATCCGTCAGAAGGGGATTTCATCAGTCAGTAATGCCTAGAAGACTGTTACTAATAAGCAGAAGAAACAACTGATCAAGGAGGGCACAAGACAGGAAGTACCTGGTGTCACCCATCCAATATTAAGGACACCTGTTGGAAGGCAAGCTTAGGGATTCCACAGGGCTTTGGGAAGAACAGGCAGCTTTACAACAAAAAGGCTATAAGGAGTGTCGAGGATGAAGCCATCCTGAGCTCTTGAGTGCAGAGTGAGAGATAAGGATGGGGATCTGGGAGCAGGATGAAGAAATGGATAATTCTGTAATATCAGAAGGTCATATCAGAAGGGTAGCAGATCCCTCTGTATCTCCCAAATGAGACCCAAGTCCCAGCCCTGACAGAGGAACCATGTTTAGAAGAGAAAGTCAAGGGTTTTGGAGAAAGGGAGAGCATTGGTGTAAAAGAGCGACAAGACCTAAACCGTGATCTTCAAAGACCAGGTCAGAAGGGGGCACTTAAAGAGAAGGAGACAGGGAGAGAAAGAATTTCATCCTAATTCCTGAGAGCTAAACAGCGCATATAAAATGATCTAACACTTAGCAATTTACAGTTTACAAAACATTATGACATTCACTATCTCATTTAATCCTTATCACCCTGAAACAATGGTTATATTTTCTCCATTTTACACAATTAGAAACTGAGGCTAGGAAGGGCGGATTATGCGACTTGCTCAAGGTCACCTGGCTGAAATCTAAGCTGGGACGCACCCTCAATGCCCTCCCACACTTCCTGGTTGTCTTCCACCTTGAAAGGTTTTCCATTAACTCCTAAGGGGCAAGGCTGATGTGACTACAACAGATCCCCACCCCCCAGACACTTGCCCTAAAATCTGGGTCGGAGCAGCGCCCTCCGGTGCCAGGAAGGGGACCTGAGTGACGCGAAGCCACAGACCGGGGTTTCCCCCGTCCTGCGGGGCTCGGGGGAGCAGGCGGCAGAAGCCACGGCTCTTACACTCGGGGCAGTCAAGTAACGCTCCGGCAGCAATTGTCGCCTTGGGGCTTAACGTGCGAGGGGCAGCGCTGGGCGAAGTCCCTTCGAGCGATCCCAGGACCGGGACCGAACGCCAGCGCCCGCTTCTAGCACTCGGTTCCCCACGCTCGCCCCTGTCCCGCTGGTTCTTTCAGGCGGTTCCCCAGTGCACGGGGGCACCTCCGAGGAGGCAGGGGGGCTGTGGTGGAGTGCTGGGGGGTGAAAGAACGGACCGACTCTGGGGCGAGCTCCTCCACTTCTGATCCTCCAGGTCAGGGCAACCGCGAGCAAACCCTGGCTGGAAGTTTGGGCGTCAAAGGTTTCAGATCAAGTAGCAAGTTGCCCGGAGAGCCGTGGAGGTGGAGGTGGAGGTCTGGGGTGGGGGCGGCGTTAGGGAAAGAAGGGACAGGCTAGAGAAGGTGTTCCTTCCCACGCAGCCCCTGGCGGCCCCGCGGGTGGGTGGCTGGTCCGCCTCTGCAGCCGGCGGGTGCGGAGAACGCGCCGGGGCACCGGCAGCAGGCACCCGGCGCAGCGCAGCCCCTCCTCGCCCGGCTCCGCGCTCCTCCCCACCTTCCCGCCGCTTCGGCCCCGCCGCGGAGACTCACAGTCCGCAGGAACTGGATCTCGTCCTCGCCTCCTTCTCCCCCTTCGGCCATGGCTCCCGAGGCGTCGGCGGTGCCCCAGCCTCCGGCGCCTCTGCTTCCCCCGGCAGCCGCTCGGCGTGCGCTGGCTGCCGCTGCGCTCTTTCTCCTCCTCCTCTTCTTCCTCCTCCTCCGGCTCCTGGCTCAGCCTCAGCAGCGCCGAGCTAATCCCCGACCATATAGGGAGCTGGGCTAACACTCCACTGCACTGCAGAGCGCCAGCGCCAACCAAGAAGCCCGCCTACCCCTCTCGCCTCTCGCCCCAGCCAAGTGCGCGGCGACCGCGGGCCGAGCAGAGAGCGCAGCGCCCGGCGCGCCGAGAGGGCGGGGGCGGCGCCGGGACCCGGGGGTGGGGTGCAGTGGGGCCTCCCCCGCACACCACCGCACCGCGCCGCACACCCAGCGGAGGCGCGCGCTCCGCAGCGACGAGAGGGTGCCCCCTACCCTGCTCCGATTCACAAACAAAGGCCAGTGGCTTAGCTTCAGCATGCTGAGATTGGGCTTCCGAGCCCTCTCGCTGTGCCCACTTTGCTATCGTGTGTGTGTGTGTGTGTGTGTGTGCGCGCGCGCGCGCGCGTGTGTGTGTATGTTTGTGTTTGGGACCGAAATGCCTTGCTCCGTCCGACCCCAGTGCCTTGTTCGGACCCACAACGGAGGAAGGCTGAGAGGGGTGTGCCTGTGTTCTAAAGAGCGGCTGGGAACACCGGTGCAGTGAGGATGGAGGGGGATTGTCCGTTTGTAACAAAGTTTGCAACTCCCTGGATAGCCCTTTTCTCACCTTAAAAGAGCCCCTTCCCCTCTTCAAATCTAATCGATACGTTTTACTACGTCTTTTGACTCTCTATTATTGCTGGACAAAATAAGAGCTCCCTGCACCTCAGGAAGCTTCTGGGGCTCCCCACTCCATTCAAATTCAGAGGCCAGGTGGCATCAGAACTATTCTCTTTTGCCAACACCCCTCCCCGTCTAAACTTTAGGGTGCAGCCCTGTGGACTCTAAAAGGGATAGAGGAGTATATACAGTGAGACCCCCTTCTGGGTCCTTGGACTGCTGATGTCCCATCCAGCCTTGGATAGTTTTCCAGGGCTGGGGACTGTAGGATTGGTCCTTGCTGAAGGTGAAGGTACAGGGTGCCACCATCTGTCCGCTGGTCAGGAAGCTCCAGGGCAAGAGAAGTATTCAAGGGAGGGGACACTAGGAAGAGATGTAAAATGGGGATGAAGAGTAATCCAGAAGATGTATGGGTGACAATTCTGGGCTGATGATAACAGAGGACCCGGGAAACCCAACTGATTTCATAGCTGCTTTGTGGATGAGCTCTCTCCGTTCTGCCTTAAAGACCTTTGCTGAGCTCTAGTCCCACATTTTCTACTGGACATCAGAAATATTAAGGGAAAAAATGCTAAGAAAAATCACATGTTTCTTATATTGTACTCAAACTGCTTCCTTCTAGAGCTGCATCTTGGCCCTAGTGCCTCCTCCTAGAAGCCTGCCTAGAATATGTCAAACCATCTGCATATTGTGGCCCTTCACATATTGGAGGGCACCTGTCATGCTCGCTTCTGTGATCCACAATCCACTCTTCCTTTCTTCTGGCTGAAGGTCCTCTTCCTTTCACCATTACAGGTTGCATGGTTTTCAGAGCCTACTCATCTTTAATGGCCTTGTTATTAGCATTCCAGTTTGTTTTCTTCCTCCTAAATTGCAGCGCTCTCCTTCCTGATTTTGGACAGTCTGTGATTGCTGCCTAATAGTGGATTGGCGTTAAAGCAGCACCAGTGGTACCTATGAGGTTTTACATTTAACTAGAATCTCTAGGCTTGTTTTTTTCTTTTCTCCCTCCATGAGCCAAAGTGAAGTCTTTGCCATTTTGGCCATGTCCAAGTACTTACGTACCAACTTTAAAAAATAGTTCTTCTTATAATAATTCATTTTATTAGTTCTGTCTACATGTGGTCCTTTAAGATATTTTTGGATCTATATTGTGCCATCCAAAGTGTGAATTATCATTGAACTATGTGATGGCATACCTTTGACATACCACTGGATCCCTTCTTGGGTTAATTTTATCCTTTTGTTTATGATTACTTAATAGGTAAAGAAGCTTCCTAAATATATTATTTTGCAGCCCAAATTTCTTCTTGTTCATGAGGAGACTACAGAAGCTTTTTTCACATACTTTACCGAAATCAAGGTCCATGCGGTGGGATACTATTTGCTTTATCCAATAACTCCACCACAAAAAAAGGAAGTGGAAAAGGAGCTTATAACACCATTACACAT
Source organism: Taxidea taxus jeffersonii (assembly GCA_003697995.1). Classification (NCBI taxonomy): domain Eukaryota; kingdom Metazoa; phylum Chordata; class Mammalia; order Carnivora; family Mustelidae; genus Taxidea; species Taxidea taxus. Next base: position 47,567 of record RCUC01165348.1, read on the forward strand.
CTACTCGGATTCCTGGTGATCCTTGCATTTCTTTGGTGTGCTCAAACACAAGCTGTTGAATTACCCACTCTAGGATTTATTCTGGGGCTCAGCCTGTAGTTCCTCACCGTGTGATTCCATCTTAAAGGTGGCGGGGGAGACACAGACATTCTATGTGAAATCCTCTTCCATTCTCTAAGATTTCCCCAAAATTCAGCAGTAATGATGCTATACTCAGGTGATCAAATTACATCACCATATTAGAGCTCAATTCATCCAGGCCTGCAGAGGTAACGTTGATTATGACAGCCAAAGTGCTTGACCTAGGGGATAGCTGAAAGAGTGGGAAGAAAGGAAAGTAGGACAGGTGAGATAGGTAGGTAGGTAAGTAGATAGGTAGATTTCAGACCCTAGGCTTTGATGTTTGTTTTGTTATTAGGTATCCCATCAAGTCTAGGACAGAATCAACTAAGATTAAGTTACTTGCTTAAATTTAAACATCTGGTACGTGGCCAAGCTGGCATCCAGGCCTGGATTGCCTAACTCCAAGACTAATCCTTCTCAGTACATTTTACAGTATACCATCTTGCTTCTAGGACAGCAGGTCAGATTCATACACCCCTCCCCACCCCCTACCCATGCCCCCCACATATTGGGCTTGCTCCTCCATGGCATGTATTTTAAATTGAGTCTCCCTTCAACCAGGTATTCTTTGTAGACAACCAAGGACTGGGACGTAGGTCTTAGAGGATGCAGCAGCTACTATAGTCTACTTGGAAAAACAAGCCTCCCAGATTTTAAACCCTTTATCTGATAGAGAAAGCCATTAGCCATGGTAGCCATCAGCCCTCACCTTCAGTGAGGTGCCCACAGAGCAATAAAATACTTTGGGGATGCTCGAGTCCTTTCAAACCAGCCCTGCCAACCAGCAGCATTTGAATGTTGGGGTGCTGTGCAGCCGATATCCACAGCAGCTGGAAAGCGCATCATAACAACCCCCGCCTGTGGGGCCAAACAAGAAATTTTTCATTTTTGTCTTTTCAGCCCTTCCGTACCTTTTACATATATAATTCTTTTTTTAAAATTTTATTTATTTGACAGAGAGAGATCACAAGCAGGCAGAGAGAGAGAGAGAGGAGGAAGCAGGCTCCCCGCCGAGCAGAGAGCCCGATGCGGAACTCGATCCCAGGACCCTAAGATCATGACCTGAGCTGAAGGCAGAGGCTTAACCCACTGAGCCACCCAGGCACCCCTACATATATAATTCTTAAAGGCCTGACAAAATCTGAAACCTGATTATTGCAATGAAATTCTCATATTTATTTTCTTCTCTGACAGGTTCCCAAATGAAGTATTTGGTCCCATGGATTTTCTCACCTACAGGGCTTCCAATGTGTCCTTTACCAGCAAGAGGGAGAGAACTTTAAAATACTAATGTGGTCATAGTCATATAATTCAATATGTCATTTTCTGTGCTTTCTCACGGTGGCTCATTGTCCAAGTGGTGTTAATGAGGCCAGGACCGTGGATTCAATTGCAGGAGAGCCAGTTAGTGTCACTCCATTTGCAGACCAAAACTCCTGGCCCCTTCACTCTGGCCAAGAGCCTCAAATCTTTGCTCCACAGGGAATGCGGGCCCCAGCCTGGGGGCTCATTGAGATCTACAGGCTAAGAGTCCATAGCTGAAAAGGGAACCTTCGCCCATATTATGTTAAACTTTACACAACACTGAATCTGTCTTCAATGTCCATTTCAGCCTCACCTCCTAATGACAGCAGTTGTCTGTTTGCTGAAAATACATTTCTTCAGCTAATTGCACTCACGGCTTTGGTCTGCATTGACTTGGGTTCCACTTAGGGGAAGTATAAAAGGCAATGAGGAAATAAGTGTTCAGTTGAGGGAGCTGACCTCTGCTAGCTGCCATCTTTTTCGACACATTACCATATCCATGAGTACTATCCGTATATTGACTGAAGATTTATTTATTTTTCCATAAGCCAAGAAAAAAAAAAAACCACCTTTCTGTGCCTTTCCTTCAAGTGTTTCAATTGTAAAGCTCTGTTATAGGTAATATGGCGAGAAGGTACTGTTACCAGTTAAGCTCATGAACAGAAATAATTCCTAAAAAGACACCTGCTTTTTGATTTCGTGCTAAGAGGAAGGATGGCATACACACTTACAGAAGTCTTTCCTTTTAAGTTAAGAAATGATTATCATTAGGGGCACATGGGTGGCTCAGTCGTTAAGCATCTGCATTCAACTCAGGTCATGATCCCAGGGTCCTGGGATGGAGTCCTGCATCAGGCTCCCTGCTCAGTGGGAAGCCTGCTTCTCCCTCACCCATTCCCCCAGCTTGTATTCCCTCTCTCTATATCACTCAAATGTCAAATAAATAAATAAAATCTTTATTTAAAAAAAAAGGAAATGGTTATCATTAGTTCCCAAGATCTTTGCAATAAACTACTAAACTGATGCATTTTTTTTGGCCCAAAGAAATGGAAGCCATACCAAAAAGCCTTGACTTGAATTCCTTTCTTCATTAGGGAGGGGACAGGTGCAGAAAAACATTTTTCTTTTCCTGATGTTAGCTGTTTTCACTTTCAGAAAATCCGCAGACTTCACAACAGGCAAGGATCTACAGTTAAGGTCACTTCCTGCAGCCCGACACAGGGAAACATCCCTTTTTATCCCTGACACCTGAAGATCGGAAGATTACCTACGTAACAAGGTCAAAGTTAGTACGCCATGCTGGTGAAAGGCTCCTGAAACAAAACCACTCAAAGAGGGGGTAGCCTCTGAGTCTTAGCAGAGGTAGAGGCCAGGGGACACACCAGCAGGAGCCTGGGAGGCAGATCCTCTGCTGGGACCCATCCTCCAGCTGATTCATCTTCAGGGCATCTCCATTTGCAACAGTTTGTAAAAACAATAGGCAGGGGTATGATTGCTCATTTGCATTTACCTCCAGGTCAACCTCTGTTTAACCTCTCACAAGTACTCTGGCCATTGTATCACACAAACCTGGACAGAGGATAGCTGAGGATTTGAGTCCTGGATTAAGGACTCTGCAATTTAGGGGTGCCTGTGTGGCTCAGTGGGTTAAAGCCTCTGCTTTCGGCTCAGGTCATGATCTTAGGGTCCTGGGATCGAGCCCCACATTGGGCTCTCTGCTCAGCACAGAGCCTGCTTCCTCCTCTCTCTCTCTCTGCCTGCCTCTCTGCCTACTTGTGATCTCTGTCTGACAAATAAATAAATAAACTCTTAAAAAAAAAAAAAAGACTCTGCAATTTAAGGATTGCATGCCCCTGAGTAAGTGATTTCAACTCTCAGAGCCTATTTCATCTCCTGGAAAATGGGGTGGGGGGGGGGGGGGGGGGGGGGGGGGTGGAAATTGGTGGTGAAAATACCTACTTCACCAGGTTATTTTAAGAATTAAATGACTTTGTGGGATGCCTGGGTGGCTCAGTTGGTTAAGCAGCTGCCTTTGGCTCAGGTCATGATCCCAGCGTCCTGGGATCGAGTCCCACATCGGGCTCCTTGCTCGGCAGGGGGCCTGCTTCTCCCTCTGCCTCTGCCTGCCACTCTGCCTGTGCTCGCTCTCGCTCTCTCTCTCTGACAAATAAATAAAATAAAAAAAATTAAATGACTTTGTGATTAGGAAATGCTTAGCAGAATGGCTTATAAAAGTGCTCAGCATAAAATCCTAAGATAGCTCTTGAAGATCCGTCCCCTTCCTCCTCCTTCATATTGGTTTCCAATGCCTGTCCTTTGGGTCTGCTTGTGTTCCTGCCCTTTTAAAGCTCCATTTTCATTTGACTTTTCCTGAGGCCTTTACTAACACCTCCCCCCCCAAAAAAAGACACAATGCCTTTGATTTCAGGTAACAATTTCCTGCCCCAATAAGCAAAACATTCTAGGCATATCTCATGCCTTGCAAGCTGCAAGTTAATGGTGAACACCAATATCGCCTTTTGGTGTTTGTCTCCTAGGGAGTTTTATTCTGGGCTTTATTATGTCTGCATCTTTAATGAGAAATGTATTCTGTTGCTATGGCATATTGAAATTCATGCCTTCCTCTGGAAGGTAGAATTGTCAGTGCCCACCTGCCTCAGGTTTTCCCTAAGGCATTATGAGATTGAGATCTAGTGGTTTATGAAACTATACTTAATCAGATAAGTCTCACGCTAAACTCAGTGCCTTTGATTTCTAATTTCTGCATTTTAATTTGTCCTGCAGTTCAGTAGCACAGATTTATTGAAGTCTCTACCAGCCACAATTTGCTCTGACCCGCTACCGTTTTCATAGTTTCTGCGAAATGGGCAGGGGTATAGTGGGAAAGGAAATGAAGGGAGATTGGTGTCATTTATTTCAGATGCCAGGATGAGGCCCCCCTTGCAGTAGGTAAAATGTAGATAAACGATGTTTCTTCTGGTGCTAGAGTATGTTTCTACGACCAACACTGGGTTCGGTTTCTCTCTCCAGGCTCTTCTGAGCAGATCTCATTTCCAGTATCTCTGAGCTGGTGAAATGTCCTTTCAAATGAGTCAAGGAATTTAACAAAGCACAGCGTCTTTTTCATTACGCTGCAAGGATGCACAATTTTCTGTTGGCATTCAGAGCCCCATTGTCCTGGAATGTGAGCTCTGCTTTTGAAATCTTTATGCATGATGTCACTGCGGCTGACAAGTACGACAGGTTACCCCCGGACTCTAGCAAGAGTGGTGCTGCGGGGTGACCTGTCACTCTCATCTGAGATCCAAATAAAAGTCAGACATTTTAAACTCTACCTGCCACGTTCAATCTAGAATGGAAGAGGAAATAAACCTTCGAGTCCGGTGAGGCCATGGACCAGTAGAAACTTAGAGAAAAGTTTCAGCAGTACCAGGAATTTGCCAGTTTTTTACTTGCTGTTTAAGGATGTTAAAAATTCTTCTGTTATATAGAAATTCTTATATAAATTATTATGTAGAAATTCTAATTCTATATAATAATATAATAATCTATATAATATCTATATAATAGATATTTCTAACAGTAGAAAGGACAAGTCTTTTTTTTTTTTTTTAGAGAGGAGATACAGAGGAAGAGGGAGAGGGAGAATTTCCAGCAGATGTCCCACAGAACATGGAGCCCAGTGACAAGGGGCTCGATCTCACACCCCTGAGATGATGACCAGAGCTGAAATCAAGATTTGGACATTTGACTGACTGAGCCACCTAGGGGCCCCTAAAAAGGACAAGTCTTAGAATTTAAAATAAACAATTTTGACTTTTTAAATAACTCACTACTTAATCCTCCCCCTCCTTCCCTTTGCTTCCTTCCTTTGCTGCAAAGGAGTTGAAAACATCGTCAGAGATCAGCATTGCTTTGGGAATCACCAATAAGTGAAACTCCTCATTTTAAGGTGAGGAAACCGAGGCTCTCTGAGGTGAACTGAATTAATGAAAGCTGGGACTAGAGCCCAGATCTCCTGGCTCCTTGTCTAGTATTTATTTGCTCTGCCTTCTTTGTAATGGAATTCAGGGTAATGGCCCAGAGGTACAGCAAGATCCTGGAGTATCTTCTTAATCACCAAATGTGATGATGCTATCTTCTCCAAAGTTGTGAAGTGCTGTGGTCTCACCTTTTAAAAAACCACAATACTTGTAAGAAGATTCTTTAGTGACTTGTTTATCTACTAGTCTTTAAAACCAATGACAACAAACAAATAAACCCAGAAAGTTAAAATTGAGGTCACTCATAAAGATTCGTCATTAAACATTTATTGTACATTTAAACGGTGTGTTGAGGAGCTTTGGGGGCTGATGGAGTCCACAGTTTGTGGTGGTTCTAGAATCCCCTTCACAAAAGCAAAAGTCTGAGTCACTAAATTATACGACTTACACACCACACTTCCCATTTTCCATACTGTTCTTCTTACTGTCTACATCCACATTCTTGTCTCTGGCCTCAAAGGTTAAGAGACACATCCTAAGCACTACATTTTAATTTTGGCCCTCCTTCTCCAAGTTGACCCTGGGGTATTAGGCCTTGTTTATAAGTTACTATCCCTTGGAACCACTCCCCAACTTTGGGATCCATTCTTGGGGAGCACCAACCTGGCTCTCCTTCTACTTCTCTGCCTCCTTTGGTGACTTCTCTTCCTCATTCTGACATCAGACAATGGACATTCCCCAAATTCCATCCTTAAACCTTCACTCCCTATAAACTCAAATTTTCTCCTCTCCTATGATCACCACCTCAAACCACCACCACTTCTAAGCCCACATCTTTATTATCAGCTCTTCCAAGTCCCAGAGTCACTTTCCTAACTCTAGGTTGAATATTTCCAACTGTGTGTCACCATTTCCTCAAACACAACATGACTAGAACAGAAATCATTGATTAGTGAGAGCCTTCTCTACTAACCCCCTTCTCCATACCAACTGGCTGCTGCCTCTTCCCGATCTCTCTCTCTCTCTCTCTCTGTTATCAGTATGACCATCCATGGAGGAACAATGCCTGGAACCAGGGACATGGACAAGGGAACCAGCAGAAATGCTGAGCACCACTCTGTCAAAATAGGAGGAAACACTGCTTCTCCCAGTCATGCCATTCCTGCTCTGGCCTCCAGACTGAGTTTGAGATATAAGAAACAAGTAATATCTCCAATAAAGAGTCACCTCTATGTTGTCCAGACTTAAAACATTTAAAAGCAAAGACAGGATTCAGGAGTTAATGAAAGAAAATGAGCTTTGCCAAGGAAGGCAGCTGTGATTCTTATAAAATGGGCAGCATGTCTACCTGGATCAATAAATTTGATCTCTTCAGCAGAGAAACCCACGCTTTGAGTCCTGCCACCAACACATATTCACTTTGTGACCTCAAGTAATACTATTAACCTTTTCTTGCCTCCATTCAATTTTATGCAAAAATGAAAATAAAATGAAAAACAGTTAATTGGGTAGTTGAAGAATTGAAATAGTCAATATCTGTAAAAGTTTTAGAAAAATGATCGGTAATGAACAGATGCTGAGTTACTGTCTGGTTTCCCCAGAAGCAGACCCTGAATCAAGGCCTTGGGAAATGATCCCAGGAAATACCTGTAGTGGGGGAGTGAGGCAGGGAAGGGAAGGAAGTCAGCAAGCAGTGAGTTATCAAGCTAGTCACCAATGTGAGAAAGTAGAGCCTAATCTCATTAGGGAACTCTGGGAGTCAGCGAGGAACACCCACCTCAGAGTCACCCCCTCCCAAAAGGATAAGGAAACTGGGGTATTTACACGCTATCTCTAGTCAGTCAGTGGTTGAAAGCTGCGGCCAGGCGTGTCAATTCTCTGGTACGTCCACCTCCTCCAGCTGCCAGAGAAAGCCCTCAGGCAGTTGGAAACTGGGCTGGCAAGTACCCTACAAGGGTAGAGCCCAAGGAGATACAGGAGGACATTGTCTATGCTTAATAAATATGCTATCATCCTCATCACTGAAGTCCAAAGGCAAAACAAAAGAAAGCTGGGCTCTTCTAGGTAAAGTTAATGGGAGGGAGAGGAGGTTATACGCCTAGGATTTGGCACTGGGAGCCCAATTCTTTCTCATCCCAGGTGAGGTACCAAGTCAACTCTACAGAATGTCAGAGATGCACAGAGCAGTTTGTGGATCACACTCATGACCTACTGGGAAGGACCAGAAGAAGGTAAAAATCCCCTTCTATCTTTGAGAAATGACAACTTAGTTTTAGAGACCAACTATATGCATCACACAATAAGATAAGCAGCAAAGGAAGTTAGGACTTACTTAGTGTCCAAAGAGTTGGGGCAGAAGCTGTTTGGAGAGGTGAGATTGCAGCTGGCTGGGGCAAGCAGAATGGGCTCCGTTGATTAAAGAGGATTAAACTAAACCTTATAGAATGATTAGTTTTCAATTAGAAGAACACAGCCATGGCAGGATTTCCAGGAGGTAGCAATATACTGATTGAACCAAAGAGCTCCCCCGATCTAGTTGCTGGCTGTCAATATGGAAGGCCTGGGGGCTGGAATAACTGCTTAACACAATCCCTCAGTTATCCTGCGATTGCAAAGTGGTTTTTTGCTAGTGGTGATGTCTTTCTCCCCAAACCACCAGTCTCAGGCAGATAGAGCTTTCAATCTCTCTCTCTTGACTGCTTCACTGGCCTTCCATCTTAAACATTGTCTCTAATACCATAATAATAGCTATCAACAACTTTGTGAAGTAGGCATTTAGGCCGCCATTTTATAGAGAAGCAAATTGAGATTAAGGGTTAAGGAATCTCCCTAAAGTCTCACCACTGAGCTTGCGCTGGCACCCTAGTGTATCTTTTTCAAAGCCAGACTAAATCACGATGCTTTGATGCCTGCAGTTCAAAGCAAAGTTCAAGCAAAGAAGATCTCTTAATTACTTTAAATTTGGGATCATCAAATTAGATCTTGCAAATTTATCTGAAGCGCTTGTATTTATAGGCTGTTTAGTCCCCCTTAGTGTCAACACAGCTATGGGGACTTTCTCTAAGGCTACATCTATCTCAGCAGCTGCTACCAGCTTATGGAAAACAAACTGGGATGGGACAACAGGGAAGAGATTGAAATTCATTTGAGTGACAGCTTTCTTACCTTGGTCAACAGATGGTACATTTGTAGCATTCTTGGATCTCTATGAGTGGAAGAATTCCTTGGGATCTGAGTTCAGTCCTCTTTCTGAGGTTTGTTCAGTACTTAACATTCCATCTGTTACCTTTTGGCAGTTGTTGTTTTTCTTTAATCAAAGTAACTCATTACTTGAAGCTTCCTTTTACTATATCAGATGTGTTAAAGATTCATTCATTCATCCATTCATCCATAATAAGACAGCTTAGAAAGGTAGAGAAGATAAAATATTATCCTTCATCTACATATAAGAAAAAGGAGATGATCAATTATGACCCTTTAATTTGGTCTTTCCTTTTGCAGACAGCCCGCTCCTCCCACCCCAATCAATTTCCCCAGAACAAAAGGCTCTTCAAGATTCTGGAGTAGATCACAGCAGATGCAGCCTCTGTTCAGGGCTTGTTGTAAGTGATGGCTCCCCAGTCCCTGAAGCCAGAGGTGTTTTCTCCATTTTTCAGTGGATAACTCCATGACCAGGTACTGAAAATTCTTTGGGTAAAACCACACCATGATGAAAGGGTTCAAATACAAAAAGAAGGTGGTGGAAGACATTTCCCAAATACTTCAGAGATCTTTTAGCATATTCTGGGCTCAGCGAGGCGCTGGGCTCTCTGGGACCACCTGTGCATGTGGACGTGTCATTCCAAATTTAGAACTGCATGAAGCTAGCAGGAGCTGGGGAAGTTAGCATAGAAAATTTAAGACCAACTCCCAAAGGGACAGCAATTAGTCTTAATTGCCCACTGGTGCCACTGTGTGTTCTTCTAGAAGAATATACACAGTGATCCTTACCTAAATTTTTACTGATGATGATGGTGATGATGACAGTACGAGTAGCAGGAGCAGGAGGAGGCTAACATTTACTGTGCATTTACTGTGTGTTAGACACTGTTTGGTAGTTCATATATATTAACTCTTTTAGTTGGAGAGTAGCCCTATGAAGTCAGTATTATGATTACTGTCTACATTTTACAAAGTTACCTGAGGCACAGAATTCAAGTCAATGTCACATAGTTAATAAGTGGTGGGATTTAATTTTGGGGAGTCTATATTACTGTGTAACAAATTATCCCCAAACTTAGGGACTTAAGACAATACTTATTCTCTCACAGCTCTGCAGATCAGAAATCTGAACTTGGCTTCGATGGGTCTTCTGACTTCTGGGTCTCTCATGGGGCTACATTCAAGATAGAAGCAAGGCTGCTCATACTGAGGCTGTATGAGGGAAGGATCTACTGCCAACATCCTGTTGGCACCCTGTTTATTGACAGGATTCAGTTCTTTGTGGGCTGTCAGACAGGCTGCAGCTCCTCTCTGACTGGCGGATAAAGGCTGCTCTCAGTTCTTTGCACATGGGCTTCTCTGCAAGGAAGCTTACAACATGATAGTTTGCTTCCTTAGAATAATTAAACAAGAAGTTTCAGAAAGAGAGAGAGAAAAGAGATTGAAAGTGCTGTCAAGGGATGCCTGGGTGGCTCAGTTGGTTAAGCAGCTGCCTTTGGCTCAGGTCATGATCCCAGGGTCCTGGGATCAAGTCCCGAATCGGGCTCCTTGCTCAGCGGGGAGCCTGCTTCTCCCTCTGCCTCTGCCTGCCACTCTGTCTGCCTGTGCTCACTCTCTCTGACAAATAAATAAATAAAATCTTTAAAAAAAAGAAAGTGCTGTCAAGATAGAAGTCACAGTCTTTTGTGACCTAATCACACAAGTGACATCCCATCACTGCCATATTCTATTCATTAAAAGTGATTCACTAGGTCCAACCCACACTCAAGAGTGGATAATACATAAATTGTGACTACAGAGGTAAGATCACTGGGGGCTACCTTAAAGGATGCCTCCCACATAGTCTGATACAGAGCCTAAGGCCTTGACCAAGAGAGGAAAGGGGGTCGCACATTTCCTCTATGGTTAAATTCAGAAGTACAAAATCCATCTCAATAGACACTGTAAGAGTGTAGGGCTGGGGAATTATAGCCCAGGGGCCAGCTCTAGCCAGGATCTAGAGTTAATTAGTTCAAGTCACTTGAGCTTCTAGAGTTCTATTTTCCTCCCTGAAAACTTTCCTAGCTATGCCATTAACTGTAAGTGTTGAGGAAAATGAAAGTTGCAAATAATGATTATTCTTTAGATTCCTATTTTGAAGTTAGTGATGGGGTGCCTGGATTGCTCAGTTGGTTAAGCATCTACATTCAGCTAAGGCCATGACCCCAGGGTCCTGGGATTGAGCCCCACATTGGGCTCCCTGCTCATCAGGGAGCCTGCTTCTCCCTCTCCCTCTGCCTGCTGCTCTCCCTGCTTGTGCTCTCTTTGTCTCTCTCTCTCTCAAATAAATAAATAAATAAATAAATAAATAAATAAAATCTTTGAAAAATAAAAATAAAAAAAAGTAAAGTGAGTGATGAGAGCAATTTACCTCAGGACATCACTCTTCCCTCATCCTCTCTCTTCTTGTCCTTTATCTTTCCCTCTATAATTTTATGTATCTCTCTGTGGCAATTTCTCCACTTTCATCCTATGTCTCTCCTCAATTTCCCTCCCACCTGACCAGCTTTCTCTTCCTATCTTCTTATTGTTCCATTCTTTTCTTTATCCTTGATCCTTCTTAGTCTCTAGGTTGCGTTAAATTTTAATTTATAAAAAGTTTTTAGGAAGAAACAAGTCCACCAAGCGAATTCACAAGAAGGCAGTATGATGGTCAGTTTCATGTGTCAACTTGACTAGGTGATTGTGTTCAGTTATTTAATCAACACAAATCCACGAAACCAGGGATTGTTGGTGTGAAGGCATTTTGTAGATGTGATTGAGTTCTGCAATCAGTTGACTTTATGTAAAGGAGATTATCCTGGATAATCTGAGCAGGACTGATGGAATCCATTGAAACCTATTTCCTTCTTAGCAGAAGAAGAAATCTTCATTGTGGACTTAGCTCTTGTCTGAGAGTTTCCAGCTTCCTTGTCCTTTCTTGTCCTGACACTGTGCCCTACAGATCTGGGACTTGCCTAGCCCCCACAACTGCATATATCAATCTCTTTCAATCATTTTATATAAATATATGTATATTTATTTATGTAAGTTTACTTATATAAATACATTATATGTGTGTATGTATATGTGCATATAAATTTCTACCTAGGGGCGCGTGGGTGGCTCAGTGGGTTAGGCCTCTGCCTTCGGCTCAGGTCGCGATCTCAGGGTCCTGGGATAGAGCCCCATGTCAGGCTCTCTGCTCAGCAGGGAGTCTGCTTCCCCCTCTCTCTCTGCCTGCCTCTCTGCCTACTTGTGATCTCTCTCTCTCTGTCAAATAAATAAATAAAATCTTTAAAAAGAAAAAAAAATAAATTTCTACCTAAATCTAGGTATGTAAAGAAATATAGAACCTACTGATTCTGTTTCTTGGGTGGGATCCTCAATGACACAGGTGGGAATGTCCAATAGTTCTGATAGGGCCTTTATAGCAGTTGGGAGAGGGAGGCATAAAAGAAGAATTGGATAACTCAAAGAGATGAATTTTCAGAGCTACTATTTTTTTTCCAGATGAGAACGATGGATGTCCCTCAAGTTATGCCATGCTGGCTACCAAGATGGTCTGAATTAGTAGTTCTTGATGATACCATCTTCAGGCTTTTTCAGCCACTCTTCTCTGTCCCATCCAAACTTCTTTGTCATGTTTTCCATTCTCAAAGGGAACTACTTGCTAGCAAATTGTTCTATTACTCTGTTTCATTCACACTTACGTTCCTAGCTCTGAATCTTGCACATTTATGCCCCTTAATATAGGTTAATTTAAAAGATGATTGACGAATTTAAAATTAAACAAGGGCATTCAATGTCTTTTTTTTTTTTTTTTGCTTTATTCATTTCTTAAAAATTTTATTTTAATTCCAGTACAGTTGACATAAAGCATTAAATTAGTTTCAGGTGTACACTGAATGTCTCAACCCAGAGATAAGACTAATGATCAGGTTCATGCACCACAAAGGGTCAGTGACAGGGAAATACGTGAGGGCAAGAGCACCTCTCCTTGATTCGTAAATCCTATTTACGGATAAACTACTTGGGTAGCTACCTAATTGGTCACCCATAGTTATACTACATTTCTGTGTCTGTACCAAAATGTGGCCATGCATGCTGCCTGTGCCCAAACTCTACACAAAGATCACCCATCCCCAAGTGTGGTCTGAGGACCTAGAGGTTCCTAAAACACTTTCAGGGGGTCTGCTAGGTCCTCCTTTCCCAGCTACTTATCTGTGCAAGGCTGCATTTTCTTCATAGACTTCGATCAAAACAACGTACCACAACAGATGATATACAAGGAAGCAGAGACGAAAATCATGTTCTCCTTTATTAAGTCATCCATTAAAGAGATTTGAAAAAAAATCAGAACAATGCTATCTTTTTCTCACTAATTTGTTGGGAAATGCAGTTATTTTTCATAAAATGTCACATGCAATGAAGGTATTCTTGTTATTTCAAAATAACAATAAATGTAATAAAGAACTATTTTAAAAAGTTTTTTAAATTTCTAATATGATAAATATTATTAGATACAATCCATATTAAAAAAAACTCTTTGTGTCTTCCATAATTTTCAAGAGTGTAAGGAATCCTAAAACCTAAAAGCTTGAGATGCTGCTGCTAAAAATCGCTAATTATGTTTCTGCTGGACCAGGAAGCACTATGTGCCTCTAGGGGTGACTGGTTGGTCCCAGGAATTGGGAACAGTTTAGAGTGAGATGGAACCTCGAGTCTGTCCCATTTGCTTGCTGCCAAATCCACATCAGAGGTCATGTTTCATATTCCTTCTTATCTTCTACAGAGCCCAGCAGAACCATGAGTTCTGTATTGAGAACAATACACACTCTGTTAAATATATGGACCGATTTTTATTAATCTTCAACCCTGCAAAATGTATTCATTTAGAATAAAGAGATACCCACCATACAGCTTAAGAAGCATAATGTCAGTCTCAAAGGTTAAGACTCAAGCAGTTTGGGAGACCCTTTCCTCAGCCCAGAGACTGGAGCCTTTTCTTATGAGCCCATGAAGTCAGCATGTCCAGGAAATTTTGAAGTTTTCCTTTGGTTAGAGAAATAGGCAGGATGTGATAGCAGTTTTACAGTGTGGGGTCTGAGGTAAACTGTTGATTAGTGCCTGGCAATATAGAACCCAAGGTGTATGACTTTTATACATACTCTATTTGAGTACAGTCTAAAAAAAAAAAATTTTTTTTTTTTTTTTTACTTGCCAGAGAGAGAGCATCGGGGGAGAGAGAGAGAGGGCACAAGCAGGGGGAGTGGCAGGCAGAGGGAGAAGCAGGTTCCCTGCTGAGCAAGGAGTCTGATGTGGGGCTCCATCCCAGAACCCCAGGATCACAACCCCAGCTGAAGGCAGACACCCAACCAACTGAGCCACCCACGTGTCCCTTGAGTACAGTTTTTAAGTCCAGACTAGATTGTGGCTATAAGTGATGAGTCAAAACTCATCTTACTGGCTGTGAGATCTGGAGCAAATTTCTTATGCTCTATCAGCCCCACTTTCCCTACCTGTTTAATGGGAACAACAGTAATATGCCTTGAACTGTTGGAGGTGAAAATCAAATGATGTAATTGTACAGCAAACTCTCAGCCTGGGTGCCTGGCACAGTGAGGGAACTGGAAAAAAATGTCAAGTGCTACTATTATCTATCTAATACTCCTTTGTGTTCGGCAGAGTAGCGGGGCTGGGAAATGGACTTTCTGTTCTTATTTGGCAGTTAATATTTAATATGCTAAGCACTAGAGAGAACTATTGTTTCCCATAGTCCTTGCTGAGAATGCAAAAGGGAAAGACAGATCTTGTCTCTTATCTCCTTTTTCATTCTCAGCAAAAGCCCAAAGGTGGAGGAAAAGGAGGAAGAGGAAGACCACCACTCATTTACTAACGAAAATGTGCTTCCCCCCTCCCCCCGACCTGCTGCAGGTGAGTTTGCAACAATCCCCTTCACTCCAGCCAGATCCTATCTGTGTCCGAATGGGATCTTCTCTTGCTGGAGCAGAAAGGACACGGGGTTGGCCCGGGCAGTGTGTCTGTTTGCTGTGGGTCCTTGGGCTGCTGACTAAGCCTCGGGGCGGAGTTGGTTTTCAGGTCTGGGGCCAGGAAAACACATCCCTCAATGCGCACATATTTGCAGTATGACACAGGGCTTGGAAGCCCCAGCACCTAAGACTGGAGCGGCCGTCTGACTTGTTTCCCAGGAAAGGCTGTCTTCATGAGATATTATTAGGGATGAATGCTGTGAGCTCTGAACGCTGACTGAGGACAGCAGCCACCTAACTTCAAAGGCTCCCCCTTCTCTGGCCCCCTGCGAGCTGGGCTGTGTCAGCCACAGGCCCAAAAAAGATCTTTCATCGAGGAGAGAGAGCACTGTGACTTGCCCAGTAGCTGCATTTGAGAATCAAAGGGCTGATTTCAGGCGGTGATAATGCTGTTTGTCTGAAGAAGAGCGCGGGCGGCTTTCAAGTGCTGCTGAAGGAAGAGAGAGCAGCAGGAATTCAGACCCAAAGGCTGGCTCTGGCCTGTGCTTGAATTAAACCCAAGGTAAACAAGAAAACACCTGCCACTTCGCCAGTGATGTACTTGGCACCAGGAGACGCAAACTAATGCAGGGGGTTGGGACAGCAGGGTGTTGGAAATGAGCTGGACCAACCCACTTGTTCTAGAAGATGGTGCCAAAACAGTACAGAAGTTGAGAGTAGCAATACCATGTAATGTCTGCAAAGAAGCAATAAAATAAAATAAAAATTTTAAAATGCAGGTTATTACACCAGAAAAGTGAAAGGCCAAGGAAAGGGTATAACAAAACTTTTTGTTTAACAGGCTGTTTCCATTAGTAGCAGACAAAGGAAGAGGAAATAGGTTTCTACTTGCCTGTCAGGAATTTGGGTGACACCATGAAGACTCTAATGAGGACTAATGATGCACTGTATGGTGACTAACATAACATAATAAAAAAAAAATAATATAAAAACAAATAAGCCATCCCAAAATATAAATAACTAAAAAATAAAATACGAGTGGCCCTCTTCTGTTAGGAGTGGCACAGGTCCACCTTTCCATTCCGGGCAGCAAGTTCCAAATACGGAAGGGCGTGATTTTCTACATACTCTTTTGACGTAAAGAAACACTTCCAACAATTGACAACAATGAGGCAACAGCAGGGATGAAAAATAACCAAGGCGAGAAATAAAAATATCAAGTAACAAATGAGTTTCATTCACTGATGAAAGAAACAGGATTTTTAGAAACAAGGAAGAATGAACAGGAAAAAGTGGGAGATTGTGGGCACGCTTATTTCTATTTTCTAAGTATATGTTCTTGGTTAAGTATATGTTCTCAACAATTCAGAGCTCACTCCAGATTCTAAATGGCCCTTCCGGAGGCTCACACCTCTACATAATTAGGTTAGGTCGCCCTCTGGTGGCAAGGAGCTAACCTAGCGTCTCGTAAAGCCCGTGCATCCTCTGGGATCTATCATCTGGGATTGGAGCGGAGTATTCGGTATACAGCACTTTCACATAGAGCAAATACGAAGACACCATAAATACCTAATTACAGTTCCTGTGAATTTCTTGTAAAGAGTTCAGAAAGCAATTTGAGATCCTGAAGAACTGAAGGAATATTTAGTGCATTGTTGTATCAAAAGGGGTGTCCTTAATAGGGATACTGTGTTACTGAGATTAATCAAATATCTGCTAAATAAGCTTTCCCTGTTGATGGCAAATAAAACATTCTGATTTATAAAGATACGTTCTCAGCCAAGACAACTTTCATAAACCACGCTGAACCTCCAAAGGAAAAAAAGGCCAACAGCCATTGAACATATCTGAGATAAGAAAAAATTTAATAACTGAATTTCAGTAATTGTCCATGCAACAAGATTAGCCAACAAACATGATTCTAATCTTGATGGAGTCATTATCTAGCTGCGTGTTTTTGGATTTCGTTAGATCCCATTAGATTTCCTATTATTTTTCTTAAACTACCTCCAATATCACTTGTGGCCCAAATATTAACCAAATTATTGTAACTCAATATTCATTCTCTCCAGGAGACTGTAATTAGCACAAGCCCATTAATATGTACATACACACTATAAAGACAATGATAAAAATAGTGAATGTATGAGGAAATTGTCCTCTGATTATGGGGAAGACACTGGGAAATATGGCACAAGTAAGCACTGAAATTGACATGTTATGGGTACAGCTATGAGGAAGAGCCTGGCAGTTAATTTTTAAGCTCAGATTTTGGAGAAAGATGCTGTGATGAATCCAGCTTTGGTCAGAGGCTCACACGGGTCCAAATAACTAGAGGTATAAATAGGGTGACTAGGATGGGACAGGGGCATTAAAGTCAATAGATGTCCATGGCAGGCACAAACACGTATCAGTCTTAAAAAATTGAGTGATCTCTTGCTTTGACCCTTAATAAGTATGTGTTTATGCTGCCGCTATTGTTGCTGATAATTAGTGAAGTACATATTTTTCATTTATCTCATTACACTTAGGTAATATAACCAAAGCTATATTATTCAGTTAATATATTCTAACCCATGCCATAAAAAGGTTGTATGGCCCTGTAAAATATTTCTTACAGGGAATATGGCATTAAAAAAAAATTAATCTCTAAGATAAAAATGCATCTGAGCCTTAAATGTCCTCTATAAAGCTCTATAATTTGGGGGAAAAGTCAAATTTTAATAAGATTTGAGACAAGAATGAAGATCATTGATGGGAATACTCTTACTATGTTTTTGCCTAATATCAAAATTCATACATTAGCTATTTCCTCTAGCATTGCAAACCAGTAGGACTATTAATGTCTATTTTATTAATTAGGGGAAAAAATCAAAGGATTTCTCAAGATCACAGAAAAAGTCCTTAAAGAGTCCTCATGGTTTTTATTTGATCCATCCATCCAACCATGCACCCATTCATTTATTCATCAGATATTTACTGAGCCAATCTGCATATTTTGTACCTGCCCTCATAAGGGTAGCAAACTGGGGTCCCTGGGTGGCTCAGTCGGTCAAGCGTCTGCCTTTGACTCAGGTCGTGATCCCCGGGTCCTGGGATCCAGTCCCACATTGGGCTCTGTCCACATTGGACAGAGCAGGGAGCCTGCTTCTCCCTCTGCCTCTCTCTGTCTCTTATGAATAAATAAATAAAATCTTAAAAAGAAACTAAGGGTAGCAAGGGTGAATAAGACATGATATCCCTGTATGCAAGCAGTTTGCAATATAGTAGGACCAATCAGACAACTACATGCGTAAGTATAGAAAGTAGGCTGAAATAGGTGCTTTGGAAGTTCATGGGATTGGAATTTCAGAAAGGAGAGACCTTGAAAATTAGTCTAACTTCTCCCATAGTATAAAAATACTCAATAGAATATTTGGTATCCAAGGTCCTTTCTTTTTTTTTTTTTATTTTTTTTTATTTTTTTTTTTTTTAGATTTCATTTATTTATTAGTTAGAGAGAGAGAGAGAGAGCACAGGCAGACAGAGAGGCAGGCAGAGGCAGAGGGAGGAGCAGGCTCCCCGCTGAGCAAGGAGCCGCATGACCTGAGCCGAAGGCAGCCGCTTAACCAACTGAGCCACCCAGGCGTCCCTCCAAGGTCCTTTCTTAATAGTATATATATTGTGGGGCACCTGGGTGGCTCAGCGGGTTAAAGCCTCTGTCTTCGGCTCAGGTCATGATCCCAGGGTCCTGGGATCGAGCCCCGCCTCGGGCTCTCCGCTCAGCGGGAAGCCTGCTTCCTCCTCTCTCTCTCTGCCTGCCTCTCTGCCTACTTGTGATCTCTGTCAAATGAATAAATAAAATCTTTAAAAAAATAGTATATATATTGTACTATATATAGTATACTATATATATACCATATATATATGGCATATATATTATAATATATAAAGAGCATTAAGACCCTGGAGATGTATACACACATTTATATATATATTATATCTCTTACCCTAGGTTGTCTGTTTTTCCAGAGAGGAACTGAAAATATTTCTGCGTTCTGGTTTGCCCTCTTTGGATTATATTTGTATTATCCTTATATGTGCTATTCAAGCTGGATCTGATCTGCTCAGGAGTATAAGGGGGCCATTTTATCTCATGATACTTGTTACACTCTTAATGAATTACAAAAAATTATGTGCTTTTGGAGCATCTATGGTACATCGAGGGCTTGTACTATATTTGAAGTCAACTAAAGCCCCAGATCTTGCTGCTCTGGCCACTATCCCGGCCAGGGGAAGTATGGTCTGTGATGGTGGGGAAGGAGGGGGATGGGAGGACTAGTTAAGGAAATGCTTCTTACACTTGCTGAGTCTTTAGACAGAATCTGGGCATGTGGACAGAGGAGTAAAAGGCTAAGGAGAAAATCGGAAAGAGAGTTCTGGATGAGGGCAGGTCAGAACACAAGGAAAATTTAGAAATCTAACATCTAAGAAGTAGAGATAAAAATCAAGATCCACAGTGAAATGGCTTCAATAAGGAACAGACAAAGATTAAAAAGCAGGTTTCAGAGGTGGTATCCGGAAAGGTAACCCAAAGCAATTTTAGGTCTTCCAAGGGTGAGTCTTGAGAAGAGGAGGAAGCTGTTAAGAGGATAAAGCCTGTTCTGGCATTTTCACTTAATCAACATTCACTAAGTATCATGCCCTGGGCTAAACACTAGCTATAACAGATGAAGAAGACCTATGTCCAGATCTCAGAATTTTCACAGCCTCCTTTGGGAGCTGGACATAGACCATCCACCTCCTACATAATGTGGTCAGTACAGTGATGGAGAACAAACAGGGGCCACAGAAGAGGAGCAAGAGATCTGTGGGAGGCACTTGTCTCATAGGATGCCAAGGAGTTGAGTGGATGGAAAGAATGAGGAAGGACTTTCTAAGATGGAAGAGAAAAGTCAAGTGAAGGCCCAGAGAATGAGAAGAAAAGAAGCTACTTGTAGTTCTGTGTTGTTGGACCTTCAAGTGTAAATCACTATTAAGTCAGATTTTTTTCCTTTCCTGTACTTGAGACATTAGGGTTAGAAACTAAGTAAAGGTCTTTACATTCATCAATTTTAATATTTGTATTATTGTTTTGCCCGCTTATAGTAGTCTTTTTTTTTTTTTAAAGATTTTATTTATTTATTTGTCAGAGAGAGGTCACAAGTACGCAGAGAGATAGGCAGAGAGAGAAGGGGGAAGCAGGCTCCCCGATGAGCGGAGAGCCCGATGTGGGGCTCGATCCCAGGACCCTAAGTGCATAACCTGAGCCGAAGGCAGAGGTTTAACACACTGAGCCACCCAGGTGCCCCGCCCCCGCTTATAGTAGTCTTAAAATATTTTTAAAGTATCAAAGTTTTGTGTTCAGTGTTTTCTCAGGGTACAGGTTGCTGGAAAATTTGATGAACATTCTTTTTCTACCTTCTTCCTAGTCCTTGACTGAGAAAAATAAAAGGTTGAATAGTGTAGCACCAAGCCCAAAGCCCTTCAGTATTCTCTAGAGGTCTTCTGCCAAATTGACATTAATCCAACAATCAACAGCTCACACATATGGTTGTCTAATTAGCTAACACTCTGCAGTAATGAGAGCTAGTATGGCTGTTTATGGCCAGGAATGGTCGGTTAGGATAACTTGGAAGGGATCCAGGAATAAAAGCACACCCGCCAAAGGGGAGACCTGGTACCAGAAGGCATGTCAATGCTGGAGGGAACCCAGTCCAATAGGTAGCAGCCAGTATCTGGAAATTATGGTAACTGATACTAAGCAGGGTATCAAGTGGGAATGGCAGAAACTGAGAAATAATGTGATGGCCTTATTCCAAAAGGTGAGTGGGGCAGGGTGATAAGGCAGGAATTTGGAAATCTAGGGGGACATTTATCAGCAGGAAAACAATCATGATCCGGTGAAATCCCAGCTTCTGGTCAAGTTCATGAGCAGGACTTCAACTCCCAGGGAAGATATAGTAAGATCAATGCATAGGTCCTGGAGTTAAAAAAAGGACCATAAATGTAACAGAGATAAGTAGTAGAGCACAGAAAGCAATTAAGTACTGGGTCGATGAAATGTGTAGGCCTGATGATTCACAGACCCGTACCCCTGGGACAAATAATACATCATATGTTAATAAAAAACAACAACAACAACAAAACGAACTGGGTCTAGTTACCAGAACTTGGACACCTAGTGGGGACTTGGTTTCAGAAGCAAGAAAGCAGACTAGAAATGCAGCGGGCACAGAGCTGGATAGCCCACAAGTGTGACTCAGACTAGATACCCTGATGGCCTCCGCATAAGGCTGAACCTGCTTTTGGGGAATCAGCGGCCCAACACTCCAGAGAGCTCCAGAGATCAGGAATCTGCATGTCAATAGTAATAAGCAGCTCATATTTTACACCTGGTTCACACTGTAATACTTGGTCACACGCCTTTTCAGTTGGGGATGCCTCTATTATTCCCCTGAGTCTTCTGTCTTACAACCTGATCACAAAAGGCGATGAAATGATGCTGATACAGCTTGCCCTCGCTGTGGGAAGCTGACTTCCAGTGATTGCTGCTTCCTTTTTTTTTTTTTTTCTTCCTTTAAACGCTCACAGACTTGTGTTTCATAATCCATCCTAATTTTGCTGGGTGGGGATAACATAAAACTCCAAACAAGGAGAGAATATATGGACAATTTCAGGTGATACATGCATTTGTTCTTGAAAAAAAATGAAGAGTGCGTATAACTGTGGGATGGGAGTGGAGAGAATGATCCATTTTAAGAACAGTCCGAGATCATGTTAAACCACATAACCCAGTCTGGCTGGGGCATGAAAAGATAGACTGGAGAGAGGAGGAGTCAGGTATTTGAAGCCAAAGAATATGAGCTTTGCTGGGGATGAAAGGGGCAGCAACTAAAAGTATTTTCCTGGCCATAGTGGAGCTTTAAAAAGAGCGATGTTAAGAGTGAGAAAGTATCAGACTGCAAGGGAGGGATATTCTATGAAATTATTGGGGCTGTATGCTTTAAAGTATTACTGCCATGAAAGATCTACACTGAGAAACTATTCCAAGTAAACTAAATAAACATGAAAACTGAATGTCATAGGTGATTTGAGGATTTTTTTTCCCTCTAAGGGCATTATTAGGATAATCGGCAAAAATCTGAATAAGGTCCATACACTAGAAAATTACATTGTATCAGTGTAATTTCAGATTTTGATAATTGTATCATGATTATGTTTGAGAATGTTCTTCTTTTGGGAAAATGTACACTGAAGCATATAGGGGTAAAAGGATCTATATCTGAACTGTCAAATGGTTCAGAAATACAGCTGTATACACACGTACATGTATGTGTACATAATGCGTACATAGTTACACATACATATAGTGTGTATATGTATGTATGTTCCAATCTATTTACAGAGAGGGAATGAAACAGAAAATATGATTAAATATAAATATTTGGGGAACTGGGTGAAAGGTTTTTCTGGAATTCTTTGTACTTTTCTTGCAACATTTCTATAGACCTTGTTAAAAGAGAATAGAGGGGTACCTGGGTGGCTCAGTGGGTTGGGCCTCTGCCTTCGGCTCAGGTCGTGATCTCAGGGTCCTGGGATCGAGCCCCGCATAGGGCTCTCTGCTCAGCGGGGAGCCTGCTTCCCCACCCCCTGCCTGCCTCTCTGCCTACTTGTGATCTCTGTCTGTCAAATAAATAAAAATTTTAAAAAATCTTTAAAAAAAAGAGAGAGAAAAGAAAACTCATAATGTGGTGATGGTGTTTAGTATAGTGACTGCTTGGGAGGCTCTCCAGGGGCTAGGGCAATTGTCCAGGTAAGAGGTGGTAAGTGCCAGGTGGGGACAGGAATGGACAGGAGAAGAAGGTGAGAGGCATTCTACAGGTAAAGACTCCTCTTTTGGCAACTCAATAGATAAGATACAGGAGCTCAGACTACTTGGAGTTTTCAAGTCAAAGGGCCAGAGACAATGGGATCACCTACATAGCTAAAAACGTCTGCTTCATGATCACGGTAGAGAATTACTTCTAAGATCTCAAAATAAAAACTCTAATTTCAGGAAAGAAGCAAGAATGGAAAAATACAGACTGAGACTAGAATCATTGAACACATAGTAGGTAAGCTGAACATTTTTTGTTGTTGTTGAAGTATCTGATTAAATTTAATTGTGGCCCAGCTGGTAAATTTTTATTTGGGCAACCAGCCAGAAAAGAGTGGCATTAGTCCCTGATGAAGAGTGCTGCATGCTGAAAGGTAAAAAGTAAGCAAAGGTAAAAATCTCACCATCGTGGTAAGATTTGCTTTAAGAGTGCAGGCTGGGAGCTGGGCTGCCCCCACCCACTCTGGACTCCTGGCCCTCTCCTTGAGCCTGGAGTCCTGCTCCACTCCATGTAGTTATCAGGCCACACATGTGGCTGGAGCTTCCAGGCACCCTCCTGTTGGTACTTCCATATCCTAAAATTTTAAGCATCCATCCTTCTTGCTTTTCCCAGAAAGATTCTTCTCTTATCAATGATTATGGTAGAATTTATTATTTGTTTACAGTTCCTCCTTTCCAATCTTGTTTGCCAAGTGGACTACCCTACACACTGACGCTGGACTGGGCCATGTAGATGAAATGACATGCACTTTTTTTTTTTTTTTTAAGATTTTTACACATGTATGAGAGAGAGAGAGAGAGCACGAGATAGGGGATGGTCAAAGGGGAAGCAGGCTCCCTCCTGAGCAGGGAGCCCTATGCGGGATTTGATCTCGACTCCAGGATTGTGACCCTAGCTGAAGGCAGTCACCTAGCCACCTGAGCCACCCAGGCGCCCTGACAGGCACAGTTCTAAGCAGAGGCATCACCCATGTCTGCTTCTCTTCTTGTCCTCCCTTCCTCTGCCAGAACCACATGTCTTAGATAATGGCTGCTCTTTCAGCCTGTTGCATGTGACCCAATCCCCGGACCCCAGCCTAGGCAAGCCCAGCCAAGCCTGGCCAAACCAAGCAGAGCCATGGTTGGCTCAGTAGGCATATGATAGAGAAACAGAGGTTTACTATTGTAACCGCTGTGTTTTGGGGTTGTTTGTTACACGGCACAACCACAACAAAAAGAGATGAATAATCACCAGGTTCTTGTCTGTTTGGTTTGCAGCTTTTCATTCACCTGTTGCATCTGTTATGAAGCCTTCTTCAGAACTGAACTCTGAGGGCCCTGTGGCTCAGTTGTTAAGCGTCTGCTTTCGGCTCAGGTCATGATCCCACGGTCCTGGGATTAAACCTTACGTCAGGCTCTGTGCTTGGCAGGAAGCCTGCTTCTCTCTCTCCCACTCCGTCCACTTGTGTTCCCTCTCTTGCGTTCTCTGTGTCTGTCAAACAAATAAATAAAATCTTAGAAAAAAAAAACTGAACTCTGGCTTTTCTGGTCTCTCTGGCCTCTACCTATAAACTGCCTTTCCTCCATGGATCATATGGTTTCTGGGCACCCTACCCATAACTCTGACCCATACTAGCTATACCCTGATATTTGCATCCCCACTGGTGTTTACAGGCCCACAGAATAGGAAACAGACATAAGGTGGGCAGTATTTAGAACACAGAGGCTCTTACTATGTGAAATTTTGTTATTTGGAAAGCTGTACTCTTTATAACACAACTGGAAAGGAGTGAAATATGATTGGGAATAGTGAAAATCATAAATGTTCCCATAGTTCATGCCCAAGAGTAGAAACGTATTACTCAGGGGGTAGTTCCTCACTCAAAAACTACATGCTGCGGAGGAGGAGTCAAGATGGCGGAGAAGTAGCAGGCTGAGATGACATCAGGCAGCAGGAGATCAGCTAGATAGCCTAACAAACCATTCCAAACACCTATGAATCCAATAGGAGATCAAAGAGAAGAAAAACAACAATTCTAGAAACAGAAAATCAACCACTTTCTAAAAGGTAGGACCAGTGGAGAAGTAAATCCAAGGCGACGGGAAGATAGACCCCAGGGGGAGGGGCCGACTCCTGGCAAGTGGCGGAGCACAAAATCAGGACTTTTAAAAGTCTGATCCACAGAGGGACATCGCTCCAGAGGCTAAACTGGGGTGAAGACCTCACGGGGACAGCGTGGACTCAGGTCCCCCAGGGTCACAGAAGGATCGGGGGTGTCTGAGTGTCGCAGAGCTCACAGGTATTAGAGCGGGGAAGCTGGCTGCAGAGACAGAGCCGAGGTTTCCTAGAGCCGTGGTCTGTGGCACGGGCTGGTGGTCTGTGACACGAGCCGGTGCTCTGTGCGAGGGGTCCCCACAAGATCCGGGGAGACTCCGACCTGGGAGAGTTCAGGGATCTACAGGGTTCGGAGACTCCAGGTGGGACTCTGCCAGAGACAGAGACGCTTGGTCACAGGCTGGGTGAGCTCGGAGCGCTCCCAGAAGCCAGTGAGACGGGACTGCTTACGCACGATTTTCTCTGAGCGCGGTCTCCGAGCGCGCGTGGTCTCCGAGCGCAAAGGGGGGCTGGGGAGACCGGAGGGATTAAACGCTTTTCTCTGAAGGCGCACTGAAGACTGGGGCCCCTAGCTCTCGGCTCCTCTGAACCGGAGATTGAGAGGCCGCCATTGTCATTCCCATCCTCCAGAACTCTACGGAAAGCGTTCAGGGAACAAAAGCTCCGGAAAGCGAACCTGAGAGGATTACTTAGCCCGGCCCCTGGTAAGGGCGGTGCAATTCCGCCTGGGGCAGAGACACTTGAGAATCACTACAACAGGCCCCTCCCCCAGAAGATTAACAAGAAATCCAGCCAAGACCAAGTTCACTTAACAAGGAGAACAGCGGAAGATTCTTATCTGGACAAAATGACAAGGCGGAAAAACTCACCACAAAAAAAAGAACAGGAGGCAGGACCGAAGGCTAGGGACCTAATCAATACAGACATTGGTAATATGTCAGATCTGGAATTCAGGACTACGATTCTCAAGGTTCTAGCCGGGCTCAAAAAAGGCATGGAAGATATTAGAGAAACCCTATCAGGAGAAATAAAAGCCCTTTCTGGAGAAATAAAAGAACTAAAGTCTAATCAAGTTGAAATAAAAAAAGCTATTAATGAGGTGCAAT
>ML110856.1:0-13856 GCA_003697995.1 Taxidea taxus jeffersonii
TGTAGGCTGGAGGGAGGTGTGCACCTGTGATGGAAGCAGACGCATTCGCCCTCAGGGAGGCTGCCACGGTGCCCTCCCAGAGGTGGCTCTCCTAGAGGTGGCCGCTGACTGCCGTGCCTTCTGCATCTGGGAGGTCTGTGCTGCACAATGCCCAGCGGCTTTCCCAGCCCTCTGGCTGCAGTGAGTACTTTAATAAACATTTATGGATAAGGCTGCACAAGGGACCTGGTGCCTGCCCCCGGAGCCAGTCTGTCTCATGCAGTTGCTGTGGTCACTGGGCGACCCAGGCAGGGTGAGAGGATGAGCCTCATTTCACCTGGAGGGAACATCCCGCCCAGGGCCCAGTGAGCAGGACAGGGAGGGCTAGAAGCCAGCCTGCTGCCCCACACACACTTGGGTGGAAGCCTGTAGACTAGGAGGATGTGCACCGTTGCTGACATTGATCGCTTGCTCTTGCTTGTGACTTAAACAGAGAAAGCAGAACAACCTTGTGCGTGTCAGTGGTATCGTCCTCACCAATCCGAGAATGCTGCTCGATTCTTTACCGCAAGTAATAAGGACTAAGGGAGGCTTATCTGATGTTTTTATTCAGGGTCTCTGAGTTTATGTCACTGAGAGGGCATTTTGACTCCCTGATAGGACGTGGCCCACAACAAGAACACTGCGAGGCAGACGACAAGCCCCAGAAAGGTAAGGTTCATATCGACCAGAGATGGAGGAGGCCTAGCGCAGGGCCTAAGACGGGCAAACGGGTGATTTGCAACCAGGCACTGTCGCCGAGAAGAGCAGCGGACTAGTCAGCGCCCAGCCACAAGGTTTCACCGGACACACTCGGCTTGAGGCAGGCCGAGAGGCTGGCAGGGTGGGAAGTACCGCTTGGAGGCCTATTAGCGACTAGGGTTGGGGGCAGGTGACCAACACCTGTCTGGGAGGGAGCTCCCCCACGGAGGCCTGAGGTCCTGGCTCTTCTGGATCCTCCCTGGCGCGGTCATCCTGCTCTCCCTCACGCACTCGAGTTGGGACCCTCAGCACAGGAGCAGGGGCTCGGAACAGCATGATCCACAGCCGCCCCGGCTGGCAAATTCCATTTTCGAAAAGGCGCCTGGTAGAAAATAGAGGCCTGTGCTGGGTTACGTGCAGATCCTTCTCTTAACATCTTACTGTACTTCATCGTGCCCCTTTCTTCATTCCTTCCTCATTGTTCCTCCCATGAATCAACAGGCGTTTTGTTGGGGTGTGTGTGTGATTGTCACTTCTCCCCTTGGGGCAGAGAGTAGGGGCTTGTGGTGTGTATGGAGATGGGTCAGGGCTTCCGGTTCTTTCTCTGCCTCTGTGCTGCCTGAATTCCTGACTTGAGGCTCAGGTCAGGGTTAACCCTGAAGTACCTCTAATCATGATGCATCCGCTCCAAAGGAAGGGGCTTGATGTTTCTGGACTCGTTTGATTTCTGCCGTATTTCCACACATAAGTCATCCATAGCTGAATTATCCTGGGTCTTTCTTTCATTACCGTGTCTATTTCTAGTTCATTGTAACAAATATGAGCTACATCTTGCTGGTTTTTTTAGCTTGGATTGTGTGTTGGTGGCACGCTGACCCGAGAATGTGACTAGTCAGGATGCCCCACTTGCCTCTCACTGGAGCTGGAGGAACAGTGGATCACAGCCCTGGCTGCACATTCGAACCCACCTGGGAACTTTTAGAAAACCCTGGACCAAGGCCTGGGCTTGACCTTCAAAGATTCTTATTTAACTGGTCTGGAGTGGACTCAGGTGGTTCTGATGTGTCGTGAGAGTTAAAACCATGCAGTTTTTAGGGGCCTCTGGGTTGGTTAAGCATCTGCCTTCGGCTCAGGTCATGATCCCAGGGTTGTGGGATCAAGTCTGGCATCGGGCTCCTTGCTGAGTGGGAAGCCTGTGTCTCCCTCTGCCCCTCTCCCGCTTGTGCACACTCTCACTTGCACATACATGCATGGGCTCTCTCTCTCTCTCTCTCTCAAATAAATAAGATCTTAAAAAAAAAAACAACAAAAACCCACACCATTTTCAGAGCATCTATAAGACCCAGCTCAGGCTGCTTCTCCCTGAGGAAGCTTCTCTGACACCCTCTGCCCACAAGCCTCTTCTCTGCACACAGCTGTGCCCCCGGCCCTATGTGCCTTGTTCCTAGTGCTGACCTCCCGTGTTATGATTTATTTGTTAATCTAGCTGCCGTAAAAGCTTCCCAAGGTCAGGCACCAGGCATATTTTTAATTTCTGTACTCCCTGAATACTTAGCGTATTTCTGGGTACTAAGCACCCATGTTGGTTGAGTGGGTAAATGAACTGACCAAGAAGTCACGGTGGTCCATGTGCAGGTCGGCAGTCCCATAATCATACTTTTAGATCCGTTCTGATGGTGTCTTTTTTCAGGACTCTTCCCAGGACGAACCGGCAGTCTTATGTATGTTGTGGAGACATTTGTCCCCGGAGTCTTGCGATTGGAGCTTAGAAGCGTGACTTCTTTAAGAATCTGGAGGGAGCAGAAGTGAGCACTGGAGTCCGGAGCTCTCCTCAGGAAGAGACTTCCAGGCATTCCTCGGCCTCCCTGGGCGTTCTCAGTGTCACACAGCTCCTGGGTCCGGCCCAGCAGCATGTCCTCTGTCTCAGCCATGACGCGTGCATGTGGCTCCTCTCAGGATTCCCCGAAGCCTGCTGTGGGAGCTCAGGACAGATTTCCCATGTGGAAAGGGCTGCACGGGACTGGGGTGTATGCCAAACTACTTGGAACACTGAGCTCTTCTCCAAAAGCACTTAGTTTTCAGTGGGAAACTGCCAGGGTGCCTGGTTCGAAATGGGCGTTGGACCTTGCAGGATGGTTCCAACGATTGTTCTCAAAGAGCCCTCTTAGGACCACGTGAAGGTGAAGTGCATGCAGGGAGGGACCTTGTCTTGCTCATCTTGCTCATCTCTGGGAGGCTTCCAGCAGTGCCTGGCTGGGGGGCGGGAGACACTGAGAGCCTTAGGTTGGTAGTTGAGCTTCTTAGCGCCATCCCAGCCGTCCTGCAACAGGCAGAGCTCTGAACCGGCAAGCATGCCCCGGATGTTCCAGACACTGTCGTTTCTGGTGACAGGGCTGGTTCTACCCAGTGGAGGCTGGGAGGCTTGTGGGCAAACTGTGAGCCAAAAGGCCACCAGCCTTCCTCCTCACCCTTCAGTAGATGCCCAAACTGGAGAGATATTAGGTTGCCCCAAGGTCAGCTTCCGGGGAGAAATCAGCCAAGACGCTTGGCAGCTTTCCAGCCACCATAGAGTATTCCCAGATCAGCAGCAGGTGCCAGCCCTACCAAGCGACCGCGCAGCAATGTCATACGCTTGACTCGGGCCTCCCCACCCAGACCTCACTCAGGCTTCAGCCTGGTCATCACGCCCTCCGCCCGCCGCAGCTTGGGTCAAGTTTGCCATAAGATGTCGCTTTTACCAGGAATGATGGAACAGCCTCAAGGTCAGTTGCTGCGATTTCAGTGAGGCTGTGGGGACGGTCATTCAGTCCAGAGCTGCACTATCCCTTATGACTGCCACAAGCCAGCGTACGGCAGTGGAAATGGAAAGGAATTAAAATGAAATGCAATTAAAATTCAGTTTTGCATTCGTACTAGGCCACAGCTCAAGTGCTCATGGGACTCAAGTAGTCACACATGGCTAGCGACGCCCCTTCTGGCTGGTGCAGAATGGAAGATGTGCGTCACAGTGGAAAGTTCTATTGGGTAGTGCTAGTCTCGAGTGCCCAGAGACCAGGGCTGCATGCCCAGCTGACGAGCAGCAAGCTCTCTTTCCAGGGGTGCTCAGCCCCAGTGGCACCTGGCATAGCCCCTCTGCACCATGACTAGGAGAACTTTTCCCACCATGGCTGGGAAAGGAGGGGAACAGTGTCTCTGCTCCTACACTTGTTAATGCAGAGACACAGGGCATCCCTACTTGTTACAAGGTTGCATTAGGTGGAACCACATGAAATTGCCTTGTTTGTAGGTTAGAATGGGTTGAATGGCATCAATTTTGTAAGGCTCAACTTCATACAAGAGGAAGGGGAAAGAGTGACAGAGATTCAGGGCCAAGAACAGCATCTGTGGCTTTTTCCTCTTTTAGCCCTATCTTTGAATGCCACGGGTTGATGATAACCCAGAGAGTTTGATCTCAGCAAAGGGTGGTTGACTGACAGCCTGTTTGTTCCTTGTGTGCCACTGCTGCATGAGGAGAGGTGCCTGTGTGTCCGTGGAGTGTAGTGGAATAGTTAGGATGTGTAGAGCTCTAAGACAGCCTGCTTTGTGCAGATGATTTTCCTGACCAGCAGCCCGGGGATGGCCATCCTGGAGCTGGGTCAGTAGCTCCAGGACATTAGGGCTCTGGGTTGGCATTTCTGCTCTTCTCCTGGTCTTCCCCTCTCGGTTCACAAGGTGGCTGCAACAGCTCCAGCCATCATGTCCCCATACAACTATGCCCAGAGGCAGGTGCTGGGAGTGGGCCAGGATAGCACGTGGGTTCTCTGTACGGACCCTCTTACTTTCAGAGAGGAAAATCTTTCCCCAAGCCATATGTCACAGCAGATTTTCCCTCTCATTTATTGACCAGAGCTTGTTATGATCCCATCCATTTAATAATATGGAAAAAGAGAATGTGTTTATTAATTTTGATGTGGTGATTTATGCCCTGACACCAAGCACATTGCCAAGCAAACAAAATTGAGATTCCACCAGCCAGGAAGAAGGGGTAGCAGGAATGGACCCGGGGTGGGCAAGTCATAGCATTCGCCACAAGTTATTAACACATTTCCAGTTCGTAAATGACTTCATTTGCATCTGCCCCACATCCACTCTGCCTCCTTCTGTGATGCACGCAGCTTTCCTTTGGGTGTGGAGGGTGGTGGGAGAGGATTCTGCCCCCATCGTTCTAAGGGTGGGAACGTGATCCAAGCCAGGTGTTGGGGCTCAGTATGAAGACTTCTGTCTGAGTTTTGGGAAGAGACATGTTTGCCTCACCCTGGGTGTCTTAGAAGGTAGCATGCCAGCCGGACTGACTGCTGGCTGTCTGCCGAATGAATCAGTGAAGCTAACATGGAGGAGAGGGGAATGGAAGGTGATAAGAGACGGGTCCAGATGAAATTGCTGGACAACACAAAGAAATGGAAAAATGTTCCATGCTCATGGATTGGAAGAATAAATATTGTGAAAATGTCTATGCTACCTAAAGCTATCTACACATTTAATGCAATGCCTATCAAAATCCTATCCAATTTTTTCAAAGAAATGGAACAAATAATCCTAAAATTTATATGGAACCAGAAAAGACCTCGAATAGCCAAAGGAATATTGAAAGAGAAAGCCAAAGTTGGTGGCATCACAATTCCAGACTTTAAGCTCTATTACAAAGCTGTCATCATCAAGACAGTATGGTACTGGCACAAAAACAGACACAAGATCAATGGAACAGAATAGAGAGCCCAGAAATAGACCCTCAACTCTATGGTCAACTAATCTTCGACAAAGCAGGAAAGAATATCCAATGGAAAAAAGATAGCCTCTTCAACAAATGGTGTTGGGAAAATTGGACAGCAGCATGCAGAAAAATGAAATTGGACCATTTCCTTACACCACACACAAAAATAGACTCAAAATGGATGAAGGACCTCAATGTGAGAAAGGAATCCATCAAAATCCTTGAGGAGAACACAGGCAGCAACCTCTTCGACCTCAACGGCAGCAACTTCTTCCTAGGAACAACGCCAAAGGCAAGGGAAGCAAGGGAAAAAATGAACTATTGGGACTTCATCAAGATCAAAAGTTTTTGCACAGCAAAGGAAACAGTCAACAAAACCAAAAGATAGCTGACAGAATGGGAGAAGATATTTGCAAATGACATATTAGATAAAGGGCTAGTATCAAAAATCTATAAAGAGCTTAGCGAAGGGGCGCCTGGGTGGCTCAGTGGGTTAAAGCCTCTGCCTTCAGCTCGGGTCATGATCCCAGGGTCCTGGGATCGAGCCCCGCATCGGGCTCTCTGCTCAGCGGGGAGCCTGCTTCCTCCTCTCTGCCTGCTTGTGATCTCTCTCCCTTCTGTCAAATAAATAAATAAAAATCTTAAAAAAAAAAAGAGCTTAGCGAACTCAACACCCAAAGAACAAATAATCCAATCAAGAAATGGGCAGAGGACATGAACAGACATTCCTGCAAAGAAGACATCCAGATGGCCAACAGACACATGAAAAAGTGCTCCACATCACTGGGCATCAGGGAAATACAAATCAAAACCACAATGAGATACCACCTCACACCAGTCAGAATGGCTTAAATTAACAAGTCAGGAAATGACAGATGCTGGCGAGGATGTGGAGAAAGGGGAACCCTCCTACACTGTTGGTGGGAATGCAAGCTGGTGCAACCACTCTGGAAAACAGCATGGAGGTTCCTCAAAAAATTGAAAATAGAGCTACCTTATGACCCAGCAATTGCATTACTGAGTATTTACCCTAAAACCCTAAAGATACAAATGTAGTGATCCAAAGGGGCACGTGTACCCGAATGTTTATAGCAGCAATGTCCACAATAGCCAAGTTATGGAAAGAACCTAGATGTCCATCAACAGATGAATGGATAAAGAAGATGTGGTATACACACACACACACACACACACACACACACACAGGAATACTATGCAGCCATCAAAAGAAATGAAATCTTACCATTTGCGATGACATGGATGGAACTAGAGGGTATTATGCTTAGCGAAATAAGTTAATCGGAGAAAGACAACTATCATATGATCTCCCTGATATGAGGAAGTGGAGATGCAATGGGGGTGGGGGTTAAGGGGGTAGGAAAAGAATAAATGAAACAAGATGGGATCAGGAGGGAGACAAACCAAAAGAGACTCTTAATGTTATAAAACAAACTGAGGGGGGTGGGGGGGGAGTGGGGTTGAGAGAGGGTGGTGGGGTTACATTATATGTTTAAATAAAAATAAAAATTAAAAAAAAAGAAATTGCTGGACAGACTTCTGCCTGGGCCATTTGGTTACATGACCTGATTGGTACACCCTCCCTGATTCCCTGTGTTCTGTTATATCTGTAAGCCCATCTGAGCTGTGGAAAACTGCTGGGAGTCAGTGCCTAGCAGTAACTTCCTGCTGGAAGTTCCCAGTGAGTTTCTATGAAAAAGAGATAAACTTCTCTCAAAGTTTGTCTGTTTGGGAGAGAAAAAGAAGAAACATCTGTCTTTGGTTAAAAAAAAGGTCCTTTCTGCACTTGGTAGCTGAGATCCAGGCTGTGCTTTGTAGGACAGGAAGCAGCGAGTTCTCTGTCCTGCAATGAAGGTCATTCTGGAAGAAGCAGGAAGACCAGAAACAGAGCAGAATATAAGACAAACCAATGAAGGAGCCAAGGCCACTCGTTCTCTTGGCCATCTAAGACCGTACTGCAGGGTGAAGAGCTGTAGGACCGGAGAAGATGCCATAGCCCATGTAACACACAAACACCTTATGTCTGGAACTCCTGTAACTAAATAAGAGGAGATAACCAGTCCCATAGCAAAGTGGACATTTCACAAGAGGGGATATGGAAATCAACATGGAAAGACGCTCAGCCTCACTTGTCATCAGGAAACACGATGGCAGCAGTAGGAGACCTCAGTATATCTTCCACCAGAATCCCTATGGGGAGAAACCCAGGCCTTGCCACTGGAGCACCTGCTGGAGCAGTTGCCCCCTGCTGGTGGGACATGAGCAGGGACTTCGCAGAAGAGAGCAGTATTTCCCGCGAAGAGTTGAATGTGTGCGGATCCAAGCAATTCCGCTCCTGGGTACACCTGTGGTTTTAGCGATGTTGTTTGTGACAGTCTCACACTGGAAGACTAAATGTCCATCAACAGTACACTGTGCAACACACTATACACCAAAGAACAGAAGTCACCTATCTCTATGTTCAACAAGAATGGAGCTCACAGGTCCAAGGTGCATGCAAGCAGCTCGACAGAAAAGGATACATACTGTAAAGTTCCACTTATATAAGCTTCAAAAACAGGCCAACTAATGTAGGCTGAGTGGAGCCCTTGGGCAGAAGGGAGGATGGTGACTGGGAGGGGCCTGTTGTCGTTTCTTAGCTTGGCGATGGTGACACTGGTGTGCAAACTTTGTGATTTTCACGGGGCTGCAAGGTGTGTGATTTCTACACTTCACTGTCTGTCAATGACATTTTGAGAACGCTCCAGGGGCTTGCGGACTGTGGAAGGAGAGATCTGGGGTGCGAGTGCAAATCATTGGTTCATGAACAGAACACTCACCCTGAGCTGCGGGCGGGAGGCAGGTCTATTCCCAATTTCACTGCAGGGTAGAAGGTATGGCAGGGGGCTGGCAAGCTGAGGGGGAGGGTAGAGCCCTCAGGCTGTTGCTAGGAGATGGAACTCCCAGGCCAGAGCCCTCAGTAAGGACAACTTCTTTTGCTTTGGTTAATATCCTATGAAATGACTAAATGCAAATGGGCTGACAGAGTACTAAGTATGAGGCTTCTGAGGGGCTCTTTTTCCAGAGAAATCCGAGCTTGGCTAACAGAGACTGTGCTAGTCAGTCCCTTGATGCCCAAACCTGACCCACCTAGAGAGGGTCACTAATGGATCCTCCCTGGACATGGAAATGGACAAGGGGCAAAAGGGACACACTTGGAGAGGGAAGCAGGGCTGCGGGCTGGAGAGGGACCTCATTGCCTGCTGGAGCACGCATCCTTGGCATTCTCGTCCATTGGGGCAGGATTTGGCAAAGGACTGCTGATCATCTATGCTGTTCCCCTGCTCATTGCCAAATGGGAAATGCTACTGCATTATCTCGTTTTCTCTCCACTCTGGTACACGAGAGCGCTTGTACGTGTTGGGAATATTGAACTCTGTCGAACTCCAGGGTGCAGCCAGACCTCACTGAGAGGAATCTGTGTGACCCAGAGACTCTGGTCTTGGAGTTGGACACAAGCAGGGGACATAATTTTAGGTTGTTCGGAGAGGGAGTGATTTAGTTTGGAGATGTATGTGGCATAGTTACAGGGATTTTGCTGAGATTGTATGAATGGAAAGCCGTGTGTAAGGAGATTGCAGGAGGCCACGGGGAGGATTATGGCGTGCCTTTTATCGTTGCCTTCAGATGCCAATTTCCTGTTCTCACGGTGATCGTGCTCTGATTTTTTTTTTTTTTTTGGAGAACTGGCTTCCATGTGCTTTTTTCCCTTCCCTGGCCACAGTGGTGGATTCAAGGGTAGACACCAGATGCAGACCAGCTCCCCAGCCATGAGATTCCATTTCTGAGTCTTTGAGAATTCCCCCCAGGAGGAGAGAGTGGTTGGGGTGGTGGGACATAAGCCCAAAGTGGCACCATGGGAGGCATCTGCTCAAATGTAGCCAGGCAAATTGAAAACAGGGCAGCAGACAGAGAGACCAGGTTTGATGTCCTCATCCATGCTCAGATTACATGTCTGATTACAGATGATTACACGTCTGTACTTCTTAGTGGCATGAGCCAAAAAGACCTCTTGGCCATCAAAGGGGGTGCGCAGTGGCTCATTTAAGCATCTGACTTGGTTTCAGCTGAGGTCATGATCTCGGGGTTGTGAGATAGAGCCCTGTGTCAGGCTCCGTGTTGGGTATCAAGTCTGCTTAGGATTCGTTCTTTCTCTCTCTTTCTCTCTCTCTGTCTCTCTCAATCTCTGTACTCCCTTCCCCTTCCTACCCTGCCCTGGCTCATGCTCTCTCCCTAAAAACCAAAAAATAAAAACCAACCAAACAAAAACCCCTCCTATTTTGCTTAAGGCCACGTTAGTCAGGTTCCTGAAACTTGTGGCTGAGAAGCTTGTGCTCATGATCAGCTATGAGAAATGCATAACCATGACCATGAGCTTCGGGCACATTTGACACACAATAGCTCTCCTTCAGTAAATGAGAGGACAGCAGCCTTTCCTGAAACACCTGATGGTCAGAACGTAACATAGTAAAGGGAAGGCCTCATCAAATGCGTGCTTTTGTTTGACTTGCAAAGCCCTAGAGGACTTGTCCCACTGCACATTGTCTGATCCCATTGCACCCTGCCCACCCGAGGACGGATGCCCCACCCTCGATGGCCAGTGTGTCCTCGAGAACCTGGAGCTGAGTCAGTGCATGGTGTATGCACGTCACGGTGATGGTGGCATGTTCTAGTCTGCACGCACACATGTCAGCAACATGTTCCCGCCGTGGAGGAGGGCTGAAGGCAGTGGCTTGGCCGCCATCAGCGTTAGATAGACCTAGGCTGGCATGGCATATTGGAAGACTAGAAGACCAATGGTGTTTGGGGGGTGGGGTTCTTGGGGCTGCAGATCCAGGCTGAGGAATGGGGGATAAAAATGTGGGATTGAGGAAGGATGGTTCCTAGGTGGAAGATGTTAGAAAGTGAGTCCAAGAGGTACCAGAACAGGAGCAGAATCACCAGGAACTGGCAAGGCACAGGAGATGGGGGACAGTGGGGAGCCCTGCCGTATCTGGGGGTGGGATTTGTGCTGCTCCAGACCATTTGAAGGGTCTACCCAAGCTCCAGGCTGTCACTGAGGTGTGGTCAGGTGCCTGGGGCCATGGAGAGACAGGCTAGGGGCACAGCTCTTCCCATTGCCATGGTTACCTCTGCTCTCCTGTTCTATCATGAGTGCTTGTGTTTTATCGTCCCACCAAATTGGTGCTGGGCACAGTATAGACCAAAGTGGGTACTCATAAAGCCTGATGAGCTTGCAAGCTCGCTGTGTGCATGTCCACGCCACCCATGGGGCAGGTGCCTAGAAGAAGGCTACTCGAGTCAGCACGGACCTGCCCTGGGGTCTGTGCCTGTGGTGGCAGTGGCTGGGCCGGGCTCGGCCCTGCTCTCCCCGTGACCACAATAGCACTTAATCCCTGTCGTCTGTTCTAGGAGTTGTGTGAGCCCCTGACACGACTCCCTAATCCTGACAGAAAGTACCATTTCTTCCAGGAGGAGACTTGGCTGTCCTGGTGTCACAAGAGCACCCGTGAAACGGCTGTTGGGTACAGCTGTGGACTCTGCCTGATGGCTGTCACAGAGGCAGCAAGCCCTGGGGGAGGGGACGGTTCTGCCGAGACAGGGGCAGACGGCAGGAGAGCCTGGTGGGCACCTTGCTAGTAGCCACTCGGGCCAGAGCACAGAACGCTTTTCCTGCAGGCCTGTGACGGTGTGTTAGCAGGAGTTTCGTGCCAAGTGATTCCTGAAAAGACTTTTAAAGTCCGGTAGAGCATGAGACTCTTAAAGTCATAGAAAACTGACCTGGATATAATGTTAAGCAATGAAAACAGGTCACAACACATAGTTATAGTTTATAAAAAATTATATGTATGGATATATGTATGTACATACATGTATACACACTTATCTGTATCTACATGTATACCACGCAAAGCAATTCATATATGCACACATGTACAAATGCACACACCCCACATATACACAGATGCACACACACCACATGTGCACGCACACACCACACATCCACACACACGTACCGTGCACACAAGGTGCACATGTGTGCACATGCACACACACCACCCACTGCACATTCACACAACATACATGTACACACATGCACACAACACATGCACACACAGATCACATATGCACAATGCAACCACATCACACATTCATGCACACACACATGTGCACGAACCACACACACACATACTCACACAGGTACACATATACACATGCATGCACACACATATCACACATGCATGCACACACATATCACACATGCACACACATACACACAAGGCTTACAGGAAATGCCCTGTGTAAATAGTGGTTTCCTTTATGTCATAGAATTATAGGTGATTTGGATCTTGTTCATTTGTATTTCCAAATGTTCCATAGTGATTACATATTATATTTCTACTTGATTATATATTTTATGAGCAGAATATGGAGACAAAAATTGTTTTTAAAAAAGAACGAGCTGAGGGACGCCTGGGTGGCTCAGTTGGTTAAGCAGCTGCCTTCGGCTCAGGTCATGATCCCAGCGTCCTGGGATGGAGTCCCGCATCGGGCTCCTTGCTCAGCAGGGAGCCTGCTTCTCCCTCTGCCTCTGCCTGCCACTCTGTCTGCCTGTGCTCACTCTCTCTGACAAATAAATAAATAAAATCTTAAAAAAAAAAAAAAAAGAACGAGTTGAAACCTAGAAAGGGTACTAATGTATTTGATGTTGTCACATGTGGGTCACGTCCCAAATACCCTGCATCTTAGAGATTACCCAGATAGTTTATGGTCACCCAGGAAGCCAGCAGGTAGCTTGGAGACAAGGTTTGGAGAATTCTGAGGTTCTTTGCTCCCTCCTGAGAGCCCTTGTCCCTGGGTCCCAGGGAGACAGACTGCTGCTGTCTCTTGCCTGGTGGTGTGCATGCCCGGTACAGGCGGGAGGTGGGAACTTCAGGGGAAACATCTCCCAGGCAGCCCGCCCACTCCCGCCCAGATGGGAGAGCAGGATGAATCTGGAGAATCCTATCCTCTTGAATATTGCTCACCAGGGTGTTTTATTTCAAAGTTTTGTTCTTACTTGGCTTGTTTTAACGCTGAGATCCAATGGTCACCGATGATTGTCGCTCGCTGGCACAGAGAAACCCAGTGTGTCCACGTTGACACACCAGTCTGTGTCAACTTGCCCTTGTATTTATATGTTAGCATTTTTACAAGAAAGTAAGAATGCAGAAGAAAGAATGGCAGAGTAAACCAATTTAGCTATGAACAGAAGAGGGATGCATGATTATCGTTCCATTGTATCAGGCCAGGGACTTGAAAGAAGGCAAGAGAGCTATCAACTTGCCTGATATTTGCCAGAAGAAATGATTGTTTCCACCCTGAGTGATTAGAAGGACCTTGGACCTCATCCAGGTTCACACAGGACTTTGTGGACATCGCTGCCGTGCAAGGGGAAGTTTGGACATGATAAAGGACACTTGCTGGAAGAGGGCAGAGGGGACTCCACAGCCCAAGAGGTAGAAGCAGAGAGGCAAGATGACCTCCCAGTGCCCATCCAAGGAGTGCTCTGTGTGTGCGCCGAGAAGGGACTCCGTGGTGAAGAAGAAAGGATCCTTTTAACTCTG
The DNA here is from genome assembly GCA_003697995.1 of Taxidea taxus jeffersonii. Classification (NCBI taxonomy): domain Eukaryota; kingdom Metazoa; phylum Chordata; class Mammalia; order Carnivora; family Mustelidae; genus Taxidea; species Taxidea taxus. The sequence goes on from ML110856.1 coordinate 13,135, forward strand.
TAGTTATGCCTAATCTGCACAAAGTAAGACTTTTTTTTTTTCTGATAAAGACCCTACCTTCATGCTCTTCCAGATGTGATGGGCTTTATGAGGGCTAAGAGGTGGAGTCCTGAATTTCTGCATGCTAATGTGGGTGTGGGACCAAGACTTTTTTAGCCAGAGCAGCCTGCAGACCCACGGAGGGGAGCCAGCCTGGCGATGCTGGACACTGTGTACGAACAGAAAACAGGCCTCTGCTGGGACCCCTTGGCTTGTCTGGAGCTTGGGCACTTTCTGCCAAGCCCATCCTCAGCAGTCATCCACAACCTGGAGTGAGGTCATTCAGGGAGGAAGGAGGCGTGTGGGGAGAGGTGGGGAGATGCCAGGCACAATCCGGTTATATGAATGATCATTTACATATCGTTTTACTTAGTTGCCGAAGTTCTACCTATGCCTCTGTTCCTGAGCACTGCTGTTATTCAGTCCAATGTAAGGATTCACAAGGTCACTGTTCCCAGTATTAACGAGTGTGCGTTACAGATGTTAAAGCTTATGAATCAGCTTCACATTCAGCATCTCACCTAATACTGCCAGCCCCTAAAGCCGGGGTTGTTATCCACACTTGACAGACAAGCAGAGCGGGGCCTGGAGGGTGGGACACACTGAACACCACACAGCTCTTCAGCTGCAATTTTGACCTCCCGGCAACCTGGCATGGGTCCCGGGTGCCCTTCCCCTGCCGC
>ML110856.1:18856-87693 GCA_003697995.1 Taxidea taxus jeffersonii
AAAAAAAAAAAAAAATGACTGTTAAAAATACCAGTTGCCAGCTTGGAATACCCAAGTAACATGTCTGCGGTCTCAGAACAGAGATGAGTTTTCCTACATGGAAGTCTTTAGAAGCAGTAGTGGACTCAGGAAAGCAGACCTGGAAAAGGCCAGCGGTAAGAGCAGCATGAGTGTGGTGTCATCTTCTGGAATGACAGAGGCTAAATACAGCTTCCGTGACAACTCGTCATCACTGTAGGCAGTGTCCTCCCCCTGAGCCTCGCGAAGCCTCGCACAGACGTGATCTGTCACGTTCCTCACCTTCTCACAGCTATTAGAGAGGCTGGGATTTTGCTTTCCAGATAGGAGAGAATCTGCAACGGAAAGGTCCGGGAGGCTGGTTTCTTCAGAACTCCCCGTGCGGATCCCTCGGTGGCAGGCACGGCTGCTATGCTGGCAGGTCCTCACGTGCTTTGGGGATTTGGCCTTCTCAGAAGTGAGGCAATCAGAGACACCTTACAAGCCTGTGCTTCGGAACACAATCTGCTATTGGTCAAACTGTGCCCCCCAGAAAGATAACGTTGAAATCCCAGCCCCTAGGGCCAAAGAATGGGACCTTATCTGGAAATAGGCTCTTTGTAGATGTGATCGAGTTAAGACAGGGTCACCAGGCTGGGCCTTAATTCAGCATGGCTGGTGTCCTTGTAAGAAGAGGTGATTCCCCAGGGTGCCTGGGTGGCTCAGTGGGTTAAAGCCTCTGCCTTCGGCTCAGGTCATGATCCCAGGGTCCTGGGATCGAGCCCCACATCGGGCTCTCTGCTCAGTGGAGAGCCTGCTTCCCTTCCTCTTTCTCTGCCTGTCTCTGCCTACTTGTGATCTCTGTCTATCAAATAAATAAATAAAATCTTTAAAAAAAAAGAAGAGGTGATTCCACGTGCCACGTGAAAGCAGAGATACACACAGAGAAGGCCACGTGACAACAGGCGTGGACACCCACACACTGTAGCTCAAGCCAGCAAGTGCCAGTGGCCAGAAGAGGCCAGGATAGATCTCCCTTCCTTCAGGGGGAGCACAACCTTGCTGACGCCTCGATTTCACACTCCTGGCTGGTGGACTGGAGGAGAACACAGTTCTCTTGGTGTAAGCCACCAGAACGTGGCGCATATGGTGGACTCTTTGTCATGTAGACTCTTCGAATGCTCAAGGGTCATGGGGCAGAGACGGAGGGAGAGCAACCTTACAAAAATGGGGCAGATCATTGTGGTCTTGTTGGCTCGGAGGCAAGAATTGCCAGAGGAAAATCCTGACCAGGGGCATGGTTGGAGGCAGGAATCATGAGCCAGGGGAAACAGGTGAGCTGGGCTCCAGGCAGGAGAGAGAACAGGCCGGAGAAAGACCTGGAAAGATGGGCCAGACTCAGTCCCGAGAGAGAGGTACAAGGGGTTTCTGAGTGTGAGAATCAGGGAAAGCAAAATAATGCCTTCCTCATAGGGTTGTGGGGAAGCATGAATGAGCCAGCACGTGGAAAAGTGCTCTTGAGCTAAAGCACCATAAGTGCACGGCATATACAACAGCAGTTACAGCAACGATCACTGCTGTCTACTTTGGAGTTCAGGGAGATGCCCAAACAATTTCAGCTGTCCGGGTGGGCTGGGAATGACTGCTCATCGTCGGCATCTCTTGTAAGTCATGTTAGGGACTTGGTCCCTCCACTGATGGCAGGGAATCTGGGGCAGGGAGAAGAGCAGATCTAAGGACAGAAATCAGACACAATAATTGAGGGGGAAGTCTTCAGCCTCAGCTTTGCCAAACTCCTGAATTTGTTCTGTGCTTAATTCATCCCGAGAGAATCTCTCGGACATGGGAGTTATCTGCCCCGTGACTGAGTGGCGGAGAGGAGGTGTATGTCTTGAATCGTTTATGAGTAGGTATGTGGAGGGAAGCTAGGGGCCATGATCCATCCCTAAGCTTCTCTTCCGGTGTGGCCGGAGGAACAGCAGTGGGAATCTCAAAGAGCTTTGATTTGGGGGAATTTTTAAACCCCATGACCCTTGGTTAGCTCCCAGGAACATAAATGGCTCTCACCACATCTTTGATGGTGTCTTCTCTGTGACTTGTGGCTCCTGGGACTTCCACCCTTGTTGTCACTGGGGCTGGGGGCTTGGCCAGCTTCCCTCACTGGTTCCCTGCTCTCTCTAGACTCCAGTGCCTCTTGACATCTGTGTAATCAATTGCCACCCCTTGTGCTTTCTTCTTCCGAGCTCTCCAATCCAAGGCCATGGTTCTGCTCTAACTCATGTCCTTATGAACTCTACTCTGGATATCTCCATAGCTTCTTGACAGTCAGATTTCCAGCCCATTTTCTTCATTGTCACATGGATGGTCTTCTTATGACACGGGTCAGATAGTTTTACTCCCTCAAAATCTTCAGTGGCTCTCCTTGCCCAAAGTATCTGGTTCAACTCCTGGTTGTGGCCTCAAGACCCTCAAGGGTGCAGCCCCAACCTGCCTTTCCAGCTTCCTCACCCGCTGTGTCTGTGTCCCCAACACTTACCACATGGCACCTTGTGCTATTCCTGCCTCTGTGTTTTCGCTTGGCCATCCGCGAGATCCTCTTCACTTTCATTCGGACCCACCTCTCCAGGTGGCTTTCCCTAAGCCATGCACTTGGAATTCGTCAGTCCCTACTTTGCCTTTCTGCACTGTTCTGCTCCCTCTTCTATTAGTCAAATATGCCGTACATTATAACTGCTTGCTTTCCCTCCAGATTGTAAGCTGCTCCAGAGGTGCCACTGAGTTTTATTCACTTCTAAGCCCTGTGCTCTCAGGACGTGCCAGCCAGTGCTCGAAGATGACTGAAACCACACGGTGGGGGCAGTGAGGAGGCTGGCCTCCATGGGCGTGTCATGGCTGCAGGATTTCTGCTTCCTTCTCGGTAGGCGGAAGTTGGAAACGGGAGAATCGGGTTGAGGGGGGAGGGGGGTAGCCTTCATGAGTCTACAACGGAAATGCAGCTATATTTCCCTTCTCTTGTGCTCCTCTGGTTTTTGTCTCCTGGCGTCGACTTGGAATTTCAGTAGGAAACTTGAAATGCAACCAAAATAGTTTCTTCCGTGTCACTCCTGAATTAAGGCTTTCGGAAACCTTCCTTTCCACTCGAGTCTTTCTCTTGAAAATCAGCTCTGCTGCAAAGTGGGGCTAATTCCGCCCCCTCCGGCCCCCCTCCCTGCGGATGTCGTGGAGAGGATGGCTGTAAATGGGGCACTTTGAGACTCTCCGGTGTGTCAACAAGCTGTGAGTTTCATTCATTTAAAAAATGTAAATAAATGCAGCTGCATCTGGCTGTGTGAACAACAGAAGTAGGACCGCGCTGCTAAAACCAAGTGAGGAGATGCTCTAAATTGAGCGAGACGCCCAGCCTTGAGGATAATTTAAGGAGCATTAATAAATATAGTTAGAAGACTCATGCGGCAGAACTCATACCTCCAGCTTGTCTTTTTTCCACCCTGTGAGCTAGCAGAATCCATAGCGACAACTTTAGAACAACAAAGAAAGAACTGGCTGCTTCCCAGAACCAATTAAGGGGTGAGAAAAGGAAGTCTCATGCGTTAAACATGCGTGTTGGAATTCTCTGTTACTATACTTAAAATAATTATATAACTTCATATTTCTCATTAGAATATTTTATTAGGCGTTAAACAGTGTTCGACTTTGAAAAACTGCATCTTCCGGAAATCAGTCTGAAAGTCTGTTTGCTTGAGGGTCTAATACACTTTCTCATAAAAATGCCATTATAAGTGCAACTGGGTTCCCAGGCTGGCCCATGAAAGCCATTTGAACTTCATAATATTGACGCCATGTTGTAGATTTGTGAGAAAAATTTGTAAAAAAAACCAAACCAAACAAACCCATTTCCCTTGCAAGAGTATAACAGCATACTCAGCACCGATGTAAGTAATTTAATCTCTCATGCCTGAAATTGATGAAGGAAGGTTTTCATTTTTACTGAATGATGATGCCTGTGGGAAAATAGGATTAATTGGGGGAGGATGAACGTATAGATCAGCACCATGGTAGAGAATCTGCAGGGCAACGTGGGTCTTTCCTCAGGCTTCCACACTGAAGGGTCTTCAGGCTGGGGGTTCTTCAGGACATTAAATCTCACTTCCAAATGCCGGGCCTTCCGTCCTCCTCGTATGGACATCCTACGGCCTTTCTGTATGGTGACCGTGACTGGGCTCATGTTTCCTTGGCTCAAACATGGAAAAAGAGGAAGGCAAAGGGAGGGACATTTTCCTGCAGGAATGGAGCACAAGTTGTGTGAGAGGAAAGAGGGAGAAGAAAAGTCCTACACTTTTCTTGAAAAGTGTGCTTGTGTGTTGGGAAAGATAAATTCGCCGTATTTGGAAAATGGGGCTGAGTCAGAAAAACGCACCATATGCCTTCAAGGAGAAGAAGCCGGTGGTTAGATCTGAGCGTGCCTGCCATTAGCTGGCTGGGCTGTAGCCTCTCATCCTCAGCAACAAGCAGGAAGGACACGGCGTGAAACCTATGGCTCTTTTTCACAGGACATTCATGAGTTGATTGCTTGTAACTTTGGGGCTTACTGCTCTCTCTCAGGAATGACTTTGAATTTTATAAGTATAATCATGATTCATTTCTCTTCCATTTTCCACACAGGGTAAACAACTGTGTCCTATTTTAAAAATGTTTCTCTCTCTCTCTCACCATCACCATCACTTCCAACCCACCTTGCTACCATGGTTGAGATGATACTTTCATCATATTTTCATCATCACCTTCTCCATATAAAGATTTGGTGGTTTCCTGTTTTCTTGGCAAGTTGAACCTTTCTGCTGAGTGTTCCAGCCTCCATCATGAGGCCTCCCCCTTCCTGGCCAGGCCTATGCCCCCCGCCTCCTATCAGATCCCTCTGCTGTGACGTGGCCTGAATCCTTCCTGTTCTTGGCAAATGCTACTACAGCCCTTCCAGGATCAGCTCGGTTTCCTTCTTGAAATTCGTGCATTCTCTTCTCTGGCTGTCTGCATTCCCCATACTTAAAGGAAACAAAGTTTGGGGTATATGCCCTACCTATAATAATTTAGGCATAGGAGATCCTAGCAATATTTGTGTTATGTGGCCCTGTCTTCCGAAGAGCGACCCTTGACTGGGCAAAGAGAGGACATGGGACTGACCTGCAGTCTGAGTGTCTGGAAGTGGAGTGTGTCGACTGAGGAAAGGAGGGTCGGCTGCATTCTGTTCTGTGGAAGAGAGACCATGGGAGCCTAATGGTAAAAAGGCAAGCAATGCTCAGGGTTCTTGGTAGAGAACTACAGAAAGCAACCCTGGTGAACCTGAGCAGAAACGACTTGTTGCCAGCGTATATGTAGCTCCCAGAATCAATGGGAAGGCAGGAGAACCCGGTTTGGAAAATGGCGTCTTCTCAGGACTGTGTGGTGGGAAGGCCATTGTAGGCTCCACTGTCACGACTACAGTCCACCCCTCCATGGAGCAGCTACAATGATCTTTCTGAAGTTTAACTCAGAGCATGATACTTTCCTGCTGTTCTAGAATAAAGAATTCCTCTGGTCTTTGTCCCAGGTTCCTATCACAGAGCTTCTAAACCCTTAAGATTTCCCAAGTGATGGGAATGCCAATGTTTTTCGTGGTGGGTCTTGATAGTTTATGCTAACAGAATGACTCAGGATGGGGACAGGCCACATCAGAAACACTCACCATGTGATCAGAGGGTTGGGCTGTGAGCCTCAGAGGTCAGCCTGCTCTTGGGGGAGGAGATGGGTGTTGAAGACACAGTTCATCCATGTGGCCCACGATTCAACCAGCTGTGCCCATGCTGATGAAGCCCCAGCAGACACTCTGGACACGGAGGCTTGGGTGAGCTGTCCTGCTTGGTGACATACCCTGAGTCCCTGGGGAGAGGACTCAGACCTGGCTTTATGTGGCTCTTCATGTGGCTGATCTCGATTTGTACCCTTTATGTACAACTGTAATCAGAGGTGTAGAGCTTTCCTGAGAGCTAAGGGGGCCATAGGAACCCCTGAATTTGTACCTAGAAGGTCAGAATTTGTACCTAGAAGGTGGGTGGCCTCAGGACCCTGAGCCCGCACTGGTGTTGAAGTAATGACAGCCTTCCTGGGGGCTTTGCCCTTGAACCCCAGGGGTCTGTGCAGATTCTGGATGGTTAGTGTCAGATCTGCAGTATACCATGTGCTTAACACCTTCAGCTGGCTTCTGTTAAACCAGAATGTCCCAGAAATGAAGGAAGTCTTCATTGGCCTCTCTGGCGCCCTGTCCCTCCGTGCTCCTCTTTGTTTGCTCCGGCCTGACCCTGGCCCTCATACTCACTATGCTGGCTTCCTGCCAAGGCCTCACACTCTGCCTGGAATGCCTTTCCTCAGATCTGCACATGGACTTCTCTGCAGGTGGGAGAGCTGCTGGTCTTGTGCGCCTCAATACCCAAGACCTAGAACAGCAACTTGGTTGGTTAATTGGTTCTAGATCACAGGTCACAGAAGAGCCCCAGGGAGCCTGTTAATTATAATTCTGCAACCTACAAGATCAGATTTGAGGTCTGACTTTTTAGTAGATTGGTTCCACAGCTGTGAGAGACACGAGGTTCTCTTTCACGGTTGGAGAGACTTTATGGGTCTCTAGCCTTGACATCAGCAGAGATGGTAAAGCTTGGAGCTGTCATTTTCCCTGGGAACTCAGTGTTCAGAAACAGCCAGCCCATCCAGAGCCCTTTATGTTCATCATTCCCACCCAAAGGCTCAGTTAGGCCACACTGGCTCTCCTCAAGCCTTGACTTCCGGAGCACTTCCTTCCAAGCAGACAGCAGTGAGAATTTAGGTGACCGTTGGCCACTGCATAGCACAGATGCCAGTATTGCATCTTCCACTGGCATTGAGAAAGTCACTGCACTCGAGCCAAGGCACCCCTGATAACCAATCCCAATTCCTATCTTTGGGTCCATTTGCTGGGCTGCATTAGGAGCTGAGCATTAGTTTAGTTGGGGAGCATAAACTACTCTAGGTTTTTAAACGAAGGGAATTTGGTAACAAAGGTCTTGTCACAGTGGGATCCAGAAAGGGGAAGGAGGACCGATTCAAACGCTGGCTGTTTTAGGAAGGCCGTCCGCCCCTGGGGCTGGATGTGCAGATAAGAGTATGGTGTTGCTCTGAGCCCATGGCCACCCTGCTGCTTAGTTGCCCACACCCCAGCATCACGATGAGGACCACCTCTCCCTGCCTCCAGCTTTCCCATCTCCTTCTAGTGCCTTTCAGCACAGAACCAGCTGTCAGGCGAGTCTGGAAAATGCAGTCTTCAGGCTTCTGCCCTGGGGTGGAGAGGAGGCAGAGCAGGCGAGTGTTGGCTTCGAAGCCACAAGCTGTTAGTGGCCCAGACTCCGGGTCCCCCGGCAAGCCTTCCTTGTCCTCCCAGACTAGAGCAGATCATGCTGTGCTCCCTCTCAGAACTTCCTGGACCTAAGCCCTCATAGATCTTCCTGCAGTTTATTGTGTATTACATATATATGTACACACATACATTCTCCCTGCTAGAAGCTTCTAGAAGGCAGGGCCTGTGTAGCGTTGGCAGCCCCGACACATCGTGGATGCTCACAAACATTTGTGAATGCATGCCCAACTGCCAACGCTGCCTTACTTCACACGGTCCCTCTGGTCCCGATCCAGATGTGTCCTCCAACTTCCGTGGAACTAAGGTCAGAAGCCTCAGCTCTGACAAATCAGTGCGCTAGAATCTGTGACACTGCCCCATTGTCTGCCTGTGGTCCCCATAGAGCATCTTTCCCAAAGAGACAGAGATGGGGCACATTTGAGGCGGGGCACCACATAGCTCTAGATGGTGCATGGATTTTTAGCAACAAAGCCAGTGACAGTCATCAGCCAGAAGGAAGACATTCAGCCACGTAATCACATCATTGAAGGAGTCATTGATAGCCCCAGGATGGGTGAGTACTTAGGGCTACCTGTGTTCACACCTGCAAGGCCGTTTCCACGCTGAAGGCTGAATGAACAAAAGGTTGTCAAAATTCAGAACAGCGATGTTTTCTAACAGTTGGAGATATGTTAGCTCCTCTGACAATTTGATAAATGAGTAGGGAAGAACAGAGGGGACCCTGTAACTCTGAATTGGTCTGGAAACAATGCTAGAGGCTTCGATGTAAAGAAATTCCATCTTTTCCCTTTTCTTTCCTGGGCTTTGGCTGGGTCTTGCATCATAAATCTTAAAGGAGGCAGTGCTGAGAGTAGACATGTTTGACCTTCTGGGTGCCCGGGCCCAGAGGAAACAAGGTCTCCTTGGGCCCTTCTGAATCAACAATTCAGATGCTGAATCTGACTCCGACTACAGTTTATTAGAACTTAGATTAGGGTTTCATGGTCATAATATATTTGGTTAAGAACTGTTCATTTTAATTGTGACTTCACTAATTCATTGTTAATTACTGAGAAATCAGAAGTCCTCCAAGGAATTGCTCTTTTGGGGCACCTGGATGGCTCAGTTGGCTAAGCGTCTAACTCTTGGTTTCAGCTCAGGTTGTGGTCTTGGAGTCGTGAGATTGAGCCCTGCGTCAGGCTCTCTGCTCTGTGGAGAGTCTGTTTGGGATTCTCTCTCTCCCTCTCCTTCTGCCCCTCTCCCTGTTCATGCTCTCTCTCCCCCAAATAAATAAATATATCTTTTTGAAAAAAAAAAAGAATTGCTTTTTCTATCTATGTTGATTGCCTAGTGTTCTTATTAAAGGAAAACTTTTGATGAGGAAATGCCAGTGTTTTTCAGTTATTTCTCAGGCTAACCAGGTGGAATTCAATGGAACTCCATCCGTCCAGCCAGCCGTATACCTTATGCACCATCCGTTCACCAAACCCGTACTGGACACCTATACTGATTGCCCTCCATCCCACTGGCCCAGAGATGCCTGTCACTAATGGGGGGGATCTTGGATTGCTCCTGGGGTGATGAAGTCATCAAAACTTTCACTGGGGTCAGCTGGAACAAATGCACTGGACAGGGTAATATGGCAGACATTTGTCAGGAAAGGAGGAAGTAAGTAGTAATCTAGAAAAGTAAGCTAGAACTGGAGGGTTGATGACAGGGGCAATCATGCATTGAAGAAAGACAACGAAGGCTAAAGGTAATCACCTGTTAAGGCCAAGCATGAAGACTGCACCAAATGGCCCAGAACTTAATCGGAAGAGTAGCAGGTATCTGAGAGATGGCTGAATTCTCGGTTCTGTCAAGTCTACTACACCAAGGTCAGGGCCCCGAGTGGGGCAGAGTGGAATCCTGACGCATGCAGTGGGGACATCTGGGTCAGTAAAATCTTGAATCTCTAGGTCCCTCTGAGCCTTCTGGGCCCACAGAAGTAACCTGTTCCTCTCTGTTAAAGGGTAGCATTCCCTCTTCAAGACAATGTCACCAGGCTGGTAAGTAAGGTTGAGTCCTACCATAGCCTGGCTGGAGAAGTGATGGGCCAAGACCTCTACACCATTCTCTGGCATGAGCTGGGAGAGTGTGCAGGAAAGGATTCTGAGGGCTCTAGATCAGCATGCATTCTAGGAAAGGATTCTGAGGGTTCTAGATCATCATACGCAGGAAAGGATTCTGAGGGCTCTAGATCAGTGTATGTAGGAAAGGATTCCTTTTGATCATATGAACTACAGTTATAACAAGTGTTTTTATAGCCATGTCCACCAATTCTATCATTTTTGTCATTTCTGGATCAGTTTAAGTTTATAGATTTTTCTCCTTGCTATAAATTATATTTTCCTGCCTTTTTGTATACTTTGTAATTTTTTATTGGATGCCAGACACTTAATTTTACCTTCTTGGGTCCTGGATACTTTTGCATTTCCTCTAAATATTATCAAACTTTATTTTGGGATGTGGTGAAGTTACCAGTTGGATACTTTCCAGTCTTCTTTTAATATCTGTTAAATGGGACAAAGCAGCATTTAATCTGGGGAGAATTTCCCCCCAATCCTGACACAGACCTTCTGCATACTTGACTGAGGTGCTGTGAGTTATCATGAGTTCTCACTCTGGCTGGTAAGAACAGCTGTCATTGTGGAACCTCCAAGTCTTGTTCTTTCTAAGCTTTTCTTGAGTTTCTTTGCCCAGCCTTAGCTTCTTCACACATAGGAGCTGGTCAGTACTCAGCTGATGCCTGGAGGAGGACTTTCTATAGATCTCCTGAGCTCTTTCTGTGTATAACTCTCTCATTTTTGCTACTTGGTCCTGTGAACACTAGGGCTGTCTCGGCCCTCCCGTGCTCGCATATATGTGTCCTTGACTCAGGGAAACCATGGGTCTCTGCCCCCATTCTCTTCCCTGCTCTCTGAGCCATAGCCTGGAAACTCAAGGAAGACAGGAAGGTAGGCCAGTGTTGGACTCACATTCTGCCTCTCAGACATCACCGTCCTTCACTGCCTGCCTTCCAGTGTCTTGAACACCATAGTTTTATAGAGTTTGTCTGTTTTCTTAGTTGGTTCTTGCAGGAGGTAAATCTAGTCTCTATTTCTCCATCTGAGCTGGAAGTCAGTCTGTAGTTAACTTTTTCCTTTAAATAATATATTAAACTCACATTTCCTAACTTATCAATCTTCATAAACAAATCAGTGTCTCGATTCTCCCTGTGAAATGGGAAAAAATTATACTCCAAGAGCACCTCCCTTTTCAATCTCCTGGTTTTGGCATGTTGTGAAATTTTCCCGCAATATATTATCATCAAATTATTATTATTTTAGAATTATGTAACACTTCTTCCAAGATTTATAGTGCTTTTGTCATATTTTATAACTAGTTACCAGGATTTCTTTCTATGTTTAACTGAAACCAGATTACCACTAGTTTTTTTTTTAATACCTTGGCTTCTCCATGCATGAATTCATTATTTTGATTCTTCTTTTCATTACAGAGTGCGCTCTGTTGAAGGCAGAGTGCTCATGCCATTTACCTTGGCAAATGTGCATTGACTTGTACCTTTAGCTTCCTAGACTCAGCACACCCAGAATGGATCAGTCTCTCTGGGGTGGATTCTTATTGCCCAATTTCACAATAGATTCATAAGGAGCCTAGTACATGATTTTGTTCATTGATAATGAAAAATTTAGCTCCTTTCAAGACCAAGACACTGATGTTCTCTGGTCAGTGCATTGCGTCTCAATAGGAAACTTACAGGTCAAATTTTAAAGATTTTACTTATTTATTTGAGAGAGAGAGAGAATGAGAACAAGTGGTGGGGTAGGGGCAGAGGCAGAGGAAGAGGGAGACTCTCCAGCAGACTCTGTACTGAGCATGGAGCCCCACATGGGACTTGATCTCACGACCTTGAGATCATGACCTGAGCCAAACCAAGAGTCGGACGCTTAACTGACTGAGCCATCCAGGTGCCCCAACAAGTCAAATTTTATTTTATTTTTTTAAATATTTTTTAAAATTTATTTGACAAAGAGAGATCACAAGTAGGCAGAGAGGCAGGCAGAGAGAGAGGGGGGAGGCAGGATCCCCGCCGAGCAGAGAGCCCAATGTGGGGCTTGATCCCAGGACGCTGAGATCACGACCTGAGCTGAAGGCAGAGGCTCAACCTACTGAGCCACCCAGGTGCCCCAACAAGTCAAATTTTAATGGGCAGTTTCTGTGCAATCATAACAAGGTGGTTGTGGGAGTGAGTTGTACCTTTTTTTTTTTTACCATTTAAAAACAATTATTTATTTATTTGATAGACAGAGATCACACAAGTAGGCAGAGAGGCAGGCAGAGAGGGGAGGCGAGAAGCAGGCTCCCTGCCGAGCAGAGAGCCTGACCCGGGACTCGATCCCAGGACGCTGGGATCATGACCTGAGCCGAAGGCAGCAGCTTAACCCACTGAGCCACCCAGGTGCCCCAACAAGTCAAATTTTAATTGGCAGTTTCTGTGCAATCAAAAAAGGTGGTTGTGGGAGTGAGTTCTGCCTTTTTTTTTTTTAACCAGTTTTTAAAATTCAAGTGTAATAACTTACAGTGTTCCATTAGTTTCAGGTGTATAATATCATGATTCAGCATTCTGTGTAATACTCAGTGCTCATCATAAGTGTAGACTTAACCCCCAGCTCCCATTTAGTTCCCTGTATTTAAGAGTCTGTTTTTAAAAAAAATCTTTTTCTCTTTGTGTTGCTTCTTAATTCCACATATGAGTGAGATCAGGTGGTATTTGTCTTTGACTAACTGTGTCACTTAACATTGTATCCTCTAGGTCTACTCATGTTGCTGCAAATGGCAAGATTTCACTCTTTTTCATGGCTGAGTAATATTCTGTTATGATATGCCACATCTTCTTTATCCATTCATCTACTGATGGACACTTGGGCCGCTTCCATAATTTGGCTATCATAAACAATACTGCACTTGACCGCATAGGGGCATATATATCTTTTTGAATTAGTGTTTTCATATTCTTTAGGTAAATTCCCAGTATTGGAATTATGAGATCATAGGGTAGCTCTATTTCTAACTTTTTGAGAGCCCTCCATCCTGTTGTCCACAACAGCTGTACCAGTCTGCATTCTCACCCACAATGCATGAGGGTTCCCTTTTCTCATCCACGTCCTTGCCAACACCTGTTACTCTACATTTAAAACACTTGAAGACCTCAGGTTCAGAGCACCCACCTGAGATGTGGCGATGTCCCTACTGTGTGCACTCGGGGTGTGTGGGCATCTCTGCTCGCAGGTGTCCTGAGTGGGTGCCCCCAGCAACAGTGGCCTCTGACAGCCGTGGAGGCTGGGTATTCGCTAATCCAATCCCTACTATTTTTTTTTTTCAAAGATTTTATTTATTTATTTGAGAGAGCAAGTGAGAGAGCACAAGCAGGGGGAGCAGCAGACTCCCCACTGAGAAGGGAGCCTGACGCAGGGCTCTATCACAGGACTCCAGGATCATGACCTGAGCTGAAGGCAGACACTGAACCGACTGAGCCCCCACTCGCCCCGTGATCCCTACAACTTTTGTGTCACTTTCTCTGCTTCAACTTGGCTCTGTAACAATGCAGCAAGAATTTGCTTGGTTAGCCAGGGTTGGGCCCCAGGAATACTTGATCTTTAGGGTAGTTTTTGTTCCTGTCGAATCTCACCATTTAAGAACTGACTTAGAGTTTACTCTTTCAGCTTTGGGGGAATGTTGTAGTTGTCTCCCTGACAATGACCTTCTCTTTCTCTGAACGCCTATCTATCATTTGTTCCTTGTTGCTGACTCATTCTGCTTGTTCCCTTTTGTAAAGTGGTCTTGCTGTTTCTGACTATCCCTGGTGTGAGAAATACCGGCTGTTGGACTTGCTTTCTACTTAGTATTTAACACATCTTATACCAAGATGTTCAATGGGTACTTGTCGGGGGAGTAAAAAGATTCCCTGACCTCCTTCTGTTCTTTGGCACCTGAATGCCTAGATCTTGACTTATGTTCCATCTGTTCTTTAAAAGAAGGAGATTTGGGGGTGCGTGGGTGGCTCAGTTGGTTAAGTGTCTGCCTTCAGCTCAGGTAGTGATTCTGGGGTCCTGGGATCGAGCCCCGCATCGGGTTCCCTCCCTACTAAGTGGGGAGCCTGCTCTTCCCTCTGCCTCTCCCCTGCCTCATGTGCATGACTGTGCACGTGCTCTCTCTCTCTCAAATAAATAACTAAGAGTTAAAAAAAATTAGAAAAGAAGATTTGGAAACCTGTTGGAGTCCGCTCGATATTATAAGGCATGACCTGAGTCACAGCAAATGCAGACATGAGTGAGTGGGAATGGGAGGGAAGGAAAATGCATATTAAAATCCCAAGACAAGTATATTGAGTATAAAGTTTCCAGTTTCTGGAATGGACAACAGAGGATGACTGCTCAGAGCATGTGTGGGCAACTTTACCTGGTTATCGCCTGATCCCAGCGAAGCCTTCTGACAGCAGAACCTACAGCTTCTTGGGGGGCCAGGGTCACAGGCTTCTTCTATTTGGGACCAGCCACATTTTCCCATAGTCACATATGTATTCAAACGGAGCTCAAACAATGCTGGGACCAGAGAACAGTGAGTGATGCCCCGTGCGGTGTGTGGCAGAGATCACAGTGCAGCCAGCCATCTGCGAGGTTTGGGTTCAGGCATGTTGGCAGCAGGGGACACGGTGTGTGGACATTCATCCCCATTCATCCACATCAGCTCCAGCCCTTCTCCTGGTTCCCCTCTTTCCCAGGCTCTGCCCCGAGGGGTGATCTCCTCCTGACTGCTCCTTCCACTCTAGGTGGGGTCAGGGGTGCTTGCCGTGCACTCCCCTGCTCTTCCTGCTGTCATAGACCTCAAACCCGCTGAACCAGAGTTGTTTGTCCCTATTCACCCTTGAGTGTAGTGCTGAGGGCACAGTGCTGGCGAGAGAAAGTTCGAGGCATGTCTGCCAGAAGAGAGGATGCTTAGCAGAGCGGCAGGCTTCTGGGCGACCGGAGCTCCCCGGGGCTCTATGGGACAGACACACCGCTGATGACAGGGCTGCTGAGGCTGCCACGGCTCGCAGACGTCACCCATCTGGAATGCTAGACAGAGGGAGTGCAGGTCAAGGTCAGAGTCCTAGCCTCTTGGCCGCTCCACTGGACACAGGTGTGAAGACGGGCTTGCTCTGTGGGGACTGTCACAGCCAAGTGAGCCTCCAGCCCTCTGGTCCCTTTCCTGCCTTCTTTGCCCGGTGCTGCTCCTCAGCCTGTAAGGTACAGCGGGGCGGGGGGGGGGGGTTCTTCTCTCCTGGCAAGGATCCCTCGCTGTTCCCTTCCATACCCACCTCTGGGTTGTGGGACCTCCACTGGGGTGTGGACGCGTGAGTGCACCTGGAGGTTCAGGGGACCCAGCTGATTCACCAAAGTTTGCTCTCTTTCCATGGAGGGGTGTTCCGGCGGGCCCCTGGGGCCTCCGCTCCCCCGTGGACTCCTACCACAACCCATGTGGGATGGTCTGCTCCCCCCAGCCGAGGTGGTGCTGTGCAACACGTCTTGGGCACTCTTTCAGCCTTTTTTCTACATATTTATACACGTAACATGCACAAATGTGGAATCTGGTTTCTTTCCTTCACACATGAGCTCATACTACAAATTCTTTGGTTCTAGCTTTTCCTTCCTTCTTTTTCTCTCTCCCTCTCTTCATTTCCCCAGAACAAAATGGATGTTTATAAAGAATCATCTTGATCTTTTAAGGGCCTATGGAACACTAAACTGGCATTCAAGTAATTGATTCCTCTGTAGGAAACATCCATTTGCTGCAGATCAACCACTCAGCTGTTGATTAATTAATCATGTAGTTCTGCAAAAATTCTCCTTTTTCTCTCTGCAGGCATAAATCACCCACCACAGGGTGGCTGGAAACCTCTGGAGAGCCAACAGAGTGAGGCGCTCCACTAGGAGGGTCGGGTCTGTGCCCCAGATTTCTAGCTCTCTGCTCAGTGCCGCACCCTGCCCTGCCCTGAACGCCCTCCAGGATCTGCCTGCCCCAGGCACCCTCACCACATCCCTAGGAATGTGGGGGAAGGAGCGTCTCTGTCCCCCTGGCAAACACTCACTTTGGAAAGCCATGAAAATGCTTACACGGCAAGGCTGTGGGATCCCAGATTTCCATGAATGACACATTTATTCCACACTCACTTTGGGCTGAGCAGTTTGCCTGTGCTGTACATTAACTTGGCTGCTTCTCCCAGGCTCTTAAAGTGGGTTCTATTAGGCTCCTTATTTTACAGAGGAGGGACATGAAGCCCAGAGAGGCTGACTTGCCTCAAGACACATAGTGAAGTATGGAGCGAAGGTTCGAACCCGGGCATTCTGACTCTGGATCCTTTGCTCGTAATCACAGAAGTTTGGAAGTTGGAAGACCAACAGTGTTTTAGTCATTGTACAAAGAGCTGGACTTACTGATGGCTTCACTGGCCCTTCATTGTGGATTCAGGACGATACTGGCCAGGCCTGTTCAAAGACCCAAGGAACTCTTTCTTTCCGAGGCCTTAGCCTACAACATTAAAACAAATAAAATGCTACATTAAATGTAAATTTTTGTTATAAATACTTCGACGATGTTTTAAAAATAATTTGCCTTTGAAGGAATCTGGCTGTGAACAATTCACTTAATTCATGATTGACTGTGATCCCTCATTCATATTTGGAATTCTTGTCATTGTTTCTAGATGTAATGACACTGTTATGAATATTAATTTAGCAAATGAGGTTGACATAATATTATTACATTTTGTAGACATGTAATGAAGCTTTTTTTTTTTTTACAGATTTATTCATTTGAGAGAGAGATTCACAAGCAGGGGCAGCAGGAGAGGGAGAAGCAGGCTCTCCGCCAAGGAGGGAGCCCAATGTGGGGCTCGATCCCTGGACCCTGAGATCATGACCTGAGCCAAAGGCAGACGCTTAACCCACAGAGCCACCCAGGTGCCCCATGAGTCATTTATTGACCCGGAGAGAGACAGTGAGACCAGGCCAGGCAGGAGCCGAGAACGGAATGTCCTTCTTCAGTCTCATTTCTACCCCATGCGGCACCTTCTGCACAGTGGGCCCATCATTTTCAGCTCGTAAAAGGTCGTTCGTTATACCGCCGTGAGTGAGTATGAACATAATACATGTTAACACCCGCATGTCATTTTC
Organism: Taxidea taxus jeffersonii; assembly: GCA_003697995.1. Lineage (NCBI taxonomy): Eukaryota > Metazoa > Chordata > Mammalia > Carnivora > Mustelidae > Taxidea > Taxidea taxus. The sequence continues at coordinate 35,507 of ML110856.1, forward strand.
ATTAAGAAACAAATGTCTTTGAGTGAAAAGGGACCTCCCGGGGTGCCTGGGTGGCTCAGTGGGTTAAGCTTCTGCCTTGGGCTCAGGTCATGATCTCAGGATCCTGGGATCAAGTACCGAATCGGGCTATCTCCTCGGCAGGGAGCCTGCTTCCCCTCCCCCCCCTCCCCCCGCCTTCCTCTCTTCCTACTTGTGATCTCGGTCTGTCAAATAAATAAATAAAATCTTTAAAAAAAGAAAAGAAAAGGAAAGGGACCTCCCAATGTACCGGTCACGATCAGAGTGCTGGCCGCACCCATGCCCAGAGGCGCGGTGGGGGGGACCTGGGTGAGGCCGGTCGTCTCTCACGGGGAAAGGAGACGGCATGAGTGGCCAGGACATGAGGTACGTCCTCCTCACTCTCTGTCCAGCTGGGGTGCTGGACCACTTCTGCTAATAATAATAATAATTATTATTATTACTTACCACTAATAATACTTCTTTGGTTTCAGAAAGAGAGAGATGAAAATGCTGCATCATGTCATGAAATTAACCTGTGACTGGTCCTTATGTTCACATTGTGGCAGGATCTTCACCTCTTAACCCTCAGATAAGGGGTGTGAGCCCTCGGAAGCACGAGCTGGGTCTGTCTACAGGCTCCTCCTCTTTTCTTTTTCATTTTAAGAAATACATTTAAATATATATATGTATGTATGTATGTATGTGATTTGAAGTTATGAAAGGGATGGCTGAGTCGGTTTACATCTGCCTTCAGCTCAGCTCATGATCCCAGAGTCCTGGGATTGAGTCCCACATCAGGCTCCCTGCTTCTCCTTCTTTAGGAGCCTGCTTCTCCCTCTGCCTGCTGCTCCCCCTGCTTGTGCCCCCCCTCTCTGTCTTTCCTGAATAAGTAAATAAAATCTTAAAAAAAAATAAAGGCGTGAAATATAGCACAAATAAGAAAAATATGTAAGCGGCACCTGGGTGGCTCAGTCGGTTGAGCGACAGACCCCTGGTTTTAGCTCAGGTCATGATCTCAGGGTCCTGAGATCGAACCTGGCATCTGGCTCTGTGTTCAGTGGGACGTCTATTTGGAGATTCTCTCCCTCTGCCCTTCCCTTCACTTGCTCTCACTCTCTCTGTCTCTCTAAAATAAATAAATAAATCTTGAAAAAAAGTAAAAAAGAAAAAGGCATGAAAGATAACAGTAAGATTTTCAAATTATTATGAAGCCAGTGCTCAGGTGGAAAAGAGACTATTGGCAGTACTCCGAAAACCTCTGCGTGCCCTCTCCAGGTACACACTTTGCCTCTCCCTTGATGCAGCCACTATCCTGACTTTCATGGTTATCACGTCTTTGCTTTTTTTTTGTTTTTCAGTATTTTACCACTTGAGGATGAATCCTTAAACACTGAATTTGTTACCTGATTTTGAATTTTGTGTAATCACAGAGTGCATTTCCGCCTACACCGTATTTGAGAAATTCACCCAATTGTTCAGGTGTAGCTCTGAACAATGTCCACCAGGGCGTGCTGTCCTGTGAACACACCGTATACCATTTATCTGCTTGATGCCTGGTGGACACTTGCCTCACTCCAGTGATGCTGCCGTGAGCGTTCCCATACGTGACACCGTATGTGTCGCGGGTTATGTAATGACTTCTAGGTACTTCCCTACTCAAGACTGGAATCTTAGGGCCACAGGGTGACTGCAGGTTAGTATTGCAAACAGCTTCTGATGTGACCGCACCATTTTGCACACCCTCCAGTGACACTGGGAGCTCTTGTCGCCCCACGTTCTTTCCAGCGCTGGGGTCACCCGTCTTCCTGACGTTCACCATCCAAGGGGACATATAGTGACGTGTCACTGTGGTTTCTGTGTGCATTTCCCTCCTGATGAGTGGTACTCAGTATTTTCTGTGAGTTTGGAGGTCCTCTTGTAGGACACCTGTTCCAGTGTCTTGGCTTTTTCTCTACTGGGTTCTCTGGCTGAATTTTTTTTTCATTGACTTTTCGCGATTTTGTATTGGTCTGCTTGTGAGCCCCTTCTCAGTTCTGTGTGTTGAAACCACCTTCTCTCACATGGGCTTGGCTTTTCACTCGCCTCTGCTTATCAAAGCAGAAGTTCAGAATTCTGATAAACCAGAATTCTTAATTTGAATGTATTCCAATGGGTCTTTCTTTTCCTTCAGAATTTGTAGGTTTCCTTTCTTGGTCATATATACATTCTCCTGTATTCTTTCCTAAACGCTTAAACTTTTTTTTAAAAATCTTCCATATATATACATATTTGGTCTTTTAAAAAAATTTAATTATAGGGCACCTGGGTGGCTCAGTGGGTTAAGCCTCTGCCTTCGGCTCAGGTCATGATCTCAGGGTTCTGGGATAGAGCCCCGCATCAGGCTCTCTGCTCTGCGGGGAGCCTGCTTCCCTGCCTCCCCCGCCTGCCTCTCTGCCTACTATGATCTCTGTCTGTCAAATAAATAAATAAAATCTTTAAAAAAATTTTAATTTTATTTTTTTCATGTTCCAAGATTCATTGTTTATGCACCACACCCAGTGCTCCATGCAATATGTGTCCTCCTTAATACCCACCACCAGGCTCACCTAACCCCCCACCCCCCTCCCTTCCCAAACCCTCAGTTTGTTTCTCAGAGTCCAGTCTCTCATGCTTCATCTCCCCCAACTCATTTCTCCTCTCCATCTCTGAATGTCCTCCATGTTATTCTTATGCTCCACAAATAAACCTTATGATACTTGACTCTCTCTACTTGACTTAATCAGCATAATCTCAGCATAATCTCTTCCAGTCCCGTCCATGTTGATATAAAATTTGGGTATTCATCCTTTCTGATGGAGGCATAATACTCCATAGTATATATGGACCACGTCTTTATCCATTCGTCCGCTGAAGGGCATCTTGGATCTTTCCACAGGTTGGCGACTGTGGCCATTGCTGCTATGAACACTGGGGTACAGATGGCCCTTCTTTTCCCCATGTCTGTATCTTTGGGGTAAATACACAGTAGTGCAATTGCAGGGTCAGAGGGAAGCTCAATTTTTAATTTCTTAAGGAATCTCCATACTGTTTTCTGAAGTGGCTGCATCACCTTGCATTCCCACCAACAGGGTAAGAGGGTCCCCCTTTCTCCACATCCTCTCCAACACTTGTTGCTTCCTGTCCTGTTAGTTTTTTTTTCTTTCATAGTTGGGTTTATAATACACACGGACCTGTTTTCTTTTTTTTAAGATTTATTTATTTCATTTAGAGAGAGAATGCATAAGCTGGGGGAGGGGCAGAGGAAGAGAGAGAAAAGCAGACACTGCACTCAGTGGGGAGCCAGGGCTGGGGCAGGGCAGGATCGGGGGAACAGGATAAGTGAGCTACGGTGACAAAGGCTGGCTAAGTCCAGGGCACAGGGGACTGGCTTTCTGAAGGAAGAGTGGGCGATTTGGCTGGAGGGGTGCAGAGCAGGGAGGACGGGAGCTGAGGCAGCTCTGGGGTTGGACTTGGTCTCCGTGCCTCAGAGCAGGGGCTCTGTGGGGACCAGTGATAGCTTCAGCTCTACGCCAGTTCAGGGGATTTTGTGGGAAAAGTAAGGTAATAAATTACATTTGACCTGGGCAACTGTTGCCTGGGCACATCTGCCCAGGACCCTTCTCCAGCAGGGCCTTCCCTTCGGAGGAAGGGAAGCAGTTGAGGGGATCCCACGTGTCCCTTACCCTGCGGCCTTTGTGCCAGGCCCCACTCCTGCCATCTTTCCGAGGGCTGAAGGGTCAGCGGAAGCACTGATGAGTTAGGTCGCATCTAGTCCTGGCAGCAGGTCAGGTGGGGGCGGCTGAGACGGAGATGGGACGGGGGGCGGGGCAGGGAGGGCCTGGAACGGGGCTCATTGGTCAGGTCCGCAGAGGGTGGCCTGGGGTGGGCCATGGAGGGGACTCCATAGTGGGGCAGGGGGCGGGGCTGTATCACAGAAGGGGAGACCCCAGGACATGAAGTGGGGAGGGGCACGCCCAGGAGAAGGAAGGACCGTCACGACTGGGTCGGCAGAAGGACAAGAACACTTTGGGAACTTTACGTGGGGTATGGGTGCGCGCATGTGTGTGCTCTTGCCTCAGGCAGGGGGGCGGGAAGGGGATTTGGTGGCGGGAAGAGCAGAGTGGCGGAGGGTTGGAATCCCAAAGCTTCCAAAGAACCTGAAGGCCCTTCTGATCGGCCGCCACTTGCTTGACTGGTTGGTCCCGCGGCGGGGAGGCTCTGTGGACGGTGACGGTGTGGACGCCGGGTCGGAGGGGCCAGCTACATTCCGAGGCTCCTTTCGGTGCTAGGGATGGACAGATGGTTCAAGGGAGTTGCTAACTTTATATGGTTGGGTACCAGGTTTCAAACTAAATTTGGGCCCTGGCTTCCAGCTTTCCGTTGGCCCTGGATTGAGAATAGCCTCTCATCTCCCAGCCATCTGGTCCCTCCTGGTGTCCCCTGCCGAGTGACGTCTCCACATATCTTCCCACAAAGAGGACACTCTCAAACCGAATCTATTAGGTGAACCTATGTTTTTCCCACAGGGGAGCCTCAGGTGGGATTCTGGGGAGGAATGGGTCCCCACATTGGAAGCATCCATGGGGGTATGGGACATAATTTGTTTGATGGGATGGGTTGGCCCTTTGGGCAGCCTCATGTTGAGCTGTGCCCTGGAGGGGCGGTTCCTGCCTGTGCATCTAGATCTTGGTTTCTCGAAACTTCCTTTTCTGAACGAGCAGGCTCTGGTGCCGCCTCTCCACCATCTAGCATCAGTGGGCGTGTGTGCATGCCTGCTCTGTGTGGGGCGCTGGTGGCCCAGAGTGGTAGAGGCAACAGCTACTACTAGTTTGGAACGCAGCTGGTTCCCTAAGACGACAAAAGCAGAGAACGAGCTAGCTTTAATCGTGGCGTTCATTATTAGTAAGAGAATAATCTGCTCTTATGTCCACCAGGCACGGAGACCATGAGCGGGGCTTGTGGAGACCAGAAGACAGACCAGACGCTGAGCTTCCTCCCTGCCCCCCTCAGCCCCTGCCCCTTGACAAGCCAGCTTCTTTCTCCCCGTGAGGTCGAAAAGGATGTCTAGGGCTAACTGGAAGAGGGTCCGTCACAAACTGGGCCAACGTGACCGGAGGGGCTGGACAGAATTGGAGGGTGGTGTTAGCATTTGGCTAGCTCTGGGAAGTCTGGGCCTCGGGCTCCCCTCCTTGGCCCCAGAAGGCAGAGCTGCCCTCGGCTCTCCACAGGTATCCTCAAGGACCCATGTTCGGCCTCGTACAGGAGGTCCCCGTCGGCCAAGAGAAGCAGTTATGGTGGAAACCAATGCTTGGTGATCCCGTGCGGATGGAGCTCTGGTGGCCCCTGACAGTGTCTGGTGAGCGGAACCTGCGACATTGTGCGGGGGACGTGGCGGGGGGGCGGGGGCTGCTGAAGACTCTGGTGGTGGCTACAGGGTGCTCGGAAGGTGCAGTTGGTCGAGTGGTCAGCTCTTGCTTTTGGCTCAGGTCGTGTCTCAGGGTCGTGTTGAGCGCACAGTCTGGGATTCTCTTTCTCCCTCCCCTCAATCACACACATGCGCTCTCTCTCTGTAAATAGATAAATCTTAAAAAACAACAACAAAAAACTGGTGGTGGGCAGACCCACCATACACACCTGCCCCCTTCCTTGGCTCATCCCAGATGTCCCCAGCGCTGAGCGTGAGCCAATTGGGATGTGACAGGTCCAGAAACTCATCAGTTTCTCAATAACAACATGCAGGCTATGAAACTGGTAACATTCCCCCAAATAGATTCTGCAAAGCTTGGAGGCTCCTCTCCACATATCCTGGGTTGGGGGGAAGGGATGTTTCTATGAGTGATGGACCTACAAGTGTGTGTGTGGGGGGTGGGGGTGGGGGTGCTCACTGCAAATGTTACTTTCTTGCAAAAATGTTAAACAAGCCTTGTAAGGGTGGTTTAAGTCTTTATGGTCAGCTGTGTATGTCCTAGCCCCCACTGCAGTGGCGGTCAGGGGCGTTCTAGTTGCAAAAGTACAGGATAGGGTGGGAGATCCAGGCAAGGCAAGGTGCATGAGTCATGAAACTCTGCTCTTCAAGGATAAGGAAGTACATTTCCTGGGCTTGCCCAGGGGGCATTGAGCCCTGGAGAGCCTGGACCCAGCACCCCTGTGTGCTCTAGGCCCCCTCGTCTGCGCAGTCCTTCTACCTGTGCTCACTCCCTGCCCTTGGCCAGCTTGGGGCTTTCTCTCTCTGCTTCCTGTTCCTGCTCACCCCAATGTGTCAGGCCAGCAGCAGTCCCTGTTTGCAGTCTAAGGTTGGAAGCTGCTTCCCCTGGGAAGTTTTCTCTGAGCCTCTAGGCCTGATGATGGTGATGTGTGCCCTTGTGGCCGCCCCCGTGTCTCCTGGACATCATCTATCCCCTTGGCTTCTACGCTGCCCTTTGCCCGCTGGACAGGATTGTTTACTTTTCCCACATGGACTCCGGCATAGGCATACATTCGGTGCTCAGTGATGCAGCAGAGGATGAACTGTGTTGCCTGCCTGCCTGCCTTCCTTTTCTCCTCTCCCTCACTCCCTCTCCCAGACAGCCCTCCTCCTCATCCCAACGATCTTAGAAATGCTATTATCTGTTTCTGTTTCATACCTGGATGCTACTTCCCTAAAGTCTCTTTGGGTGAAATAATAAAACTTTGGGTTATTTGCTCGGATGTTTTTCAAGTTACGTCAAGGTTGCAGAAGGAGAAAATCACAGCTGTCGGGGGAAGACCGATGTCAGAGCCATTTTGGCTTAAATGTCAGCACTGTTCGCAGCTCTCCCTGGTTCAGGGCCTTTTGTGGGACAGATGCTTTCAGATTGCCTCAGGGGTTTATAACCTTTGGGCCAGAAGATGATTGATTGAAAAGCAGGCATTGGCTGTTGCAAGAACAGGGGATCGGGGGTGGGGAAGCCTCATGATACCTTGACTTTGAGCAGCCCCTGCACATCCTTCGATCTTCCAGCCAGGGCTGGGGGTGCAAGGACGCCACTGTTTATTGTTCCTCAGCCTGTGCTAAGATACCTACAGAGAAAGAGGAATTAGAGGAACAACGCCTAGCACACACCAGCCCCTCAGCTCATCATCTCATTGAACAGCTCTGGTTAAATATTGAGTAGCTTCCAAAGGACAGAAATTTCACTCACCACAGCCTCTGGGCCTCACATCCTTTGCCCATTTTTGAATTGGGCTCTTTATTTTTGTTGTTGTTGTTATTGAGTTGTATGAGTTCTTTATTCTTCTGGATATTAATCCCTGATCAGACATAAGATTTGCAAATATGCTCTCCCATTCTGTGGGGTTTTTTTCACTCTCTTATAGTGTTCACGGATGCACAGTAGTCTTTAATTTTGATGAAGTCCTATTTACCTGTTTTTTTCTCTTGTTGTCTTTGTCTTTGGTGTGATATCTAAGAAATCACTGCCAATTCCAAATTCATGGAGACTTTGCTCCAGGTTTTCTCTGCGTTCTGTAGTTTTAGTGCTTAAGTTTAGCTCTTTGATCCTTTTTGGTTTAATTTTTAAAAAAATATTTATTTATTTTTTTAAAAAATATTTTATTTATTTATTTGTCAGATAGAGAGCACAGGAGTGAGCACAGGCAGACAGAATGGCAGGCAGAGGCAGAGGGAGAAGCAGGCTCACTGCTGAGCAAGGAGCCCGATGTGGGACTTGATCCCAGGACGCTGGGATCATGACCTGAGCCGAAGGCAGCCACTTAACCAACTGAGCCACCCAGGTGTCCCAAAAAATATTTATTTATTTGAGAGAGGGGGAGAGAGAATGCTTGTGTGAGTGCAGGAGGGAGGAGCAGAGGCAGAGGGAAATTCCAGCAGACTGAGTGCGGAGCTTGATGCGGGGTTGGATCTCATGATGACCCTGAGATCACGACCTGAGCCAAAACCAAGAGTCGGACACTTAACGGACTGTGTCACCCAGATGTCCAAAACCTTTTTGGGTTAATTTTTGTATATGATGTAAGGCAAAGATCCAAATTCACTCTTTTGCATGTGGCTAACCAGGGTTTCCAGAAGTGTCTGTTGAAAAGACTGTCCTTTCTCCCTGAAATGCTCCTGGCACCTTGTTGCAGGGCTTAGCTGAACTGCACATCTCCTTCCTGTTTTTGTGGGTTCTGAGGGAACGGAAGCTAGTGAGTGCGGTTAGCCTGCCATCCGAACCAGAGTCCCAAGATTTCTGGAAATAAAAAAGGCCTCGTTGTGGAGAAAGCACTGGAAATCCCTACCCCCACTCTTCTGCTCTCTCTGTCCCTCGTTGAGAAGACTTCGCTTTGGGGCCACTTCCACACTCTGCTCTGCTGGTTAATCTGACCATGTATTTTGACTGACTGACTAGTGTAAGAAATAATCAGACATACAATATGTTACTCATTGCTTTTTTTTAAATGATTTTATTTGTTTATTTGACAGAGACAGAACCAGCGAGAGAGGGAACATGAGTAGGGGGAGTGGGAGAGGGAGAAGCAGGCTTCCCGCTGAGCAAGGAGCCCAATGTGGGGCTCAATCCCAGGACCCTGGGAGCATGACCTGAGCCAAAGGCAGACGCTTAATGACTGAGCCACCCAGGCACCCCCTAATCATTGCTCTTGAGACAGTAATATGAAGAGCCCAAAGCATGTTGATTATCTCCTAACATGAGGTTTTATGAGAAGTAAATTGTACTAGTCCTAAAAACAGGACTATATGGTTTGTTTGCATCATGTGGAAAAAAGAATTGTCATTCTCCCAAACCTGTTATTTCATTATTGACTTGTTGGCTTTTTAAAGGTGACCGGGTTCTTTTTCTTTTGTTGGGAGATGATCTGTTAAGGTCATATTAGGTCATCTGCTTTGCTAAGGGACTTTCGGGATAACCTTTGAGTCACTCATAAGCCTAGAAGACAGACATTGTAATATTTGAATTACACTGGGGTAAGGACTCTGGGAAGCTGGATGGCCCGTACTGATGCCTTTTCCCACCTCTGGAGTCAGACTGGATGGGCCAGGTTGAAACGTCAGACATTTGTCCATCCAGATGATGGGGCCGATGTGCACCCATTAGGGATAAAGACTGACCATGAAAATCAAACACAGGGGATGGCGGGGGCAGGGCAGGGGGACTGGGGAAGCTGACTCTTTTCTGGATGATCTTTGCATTTTCATTCATAAAATTAACATCCTGTTTGGCTTTTTGGCTCTGAAAAGCTGAGGGCTGGGGTTTCCTTTGCTCTTTGTGCTCCTCCAGCTGTCCCTGGGTTGATTTATTTATTTTAGCTGCTATTTCTGGTTGCCACACACCATAGATGGCCGGCCCTGGAGGATGTTAGTGGATTATCATAAAGTTCTAGAGGTAAATATTTTCTGACTCTGGGAGAGGCGGACACAGCCGGGCTTTTCTGTAGCACAATTTATGGTGACCAGCATGTTCTACGAAGATAGAAAAGGACAAAACATGTCACTTTTCTCTCTGACTTAGCTACGGACTAGTTTTTCATTTAAACTAGTGTTGGATATAGAAATATCCTATGTGCAATGTGCCCGCATCCCACAGAATGTTCTCCTTACAGATGTAGGTAATGAAATGGAAGGAATTTTATTCCCCTGAATTCCTCTTGGAGAGAAGGGAGTATGCGTTCGGGAGGAATATTTTGAGAAGCCTGTAAAGGTCAGTGCAGGGGACCCCAAGTGACGTGTTCAAAATCAGAAGGTGTTGCGAATGCCTTCTAAGAAGTGTGAGCCCCGCTAACTGCAGAGTTTGCTTTTCTGAAGACTGAGACCGTCAAGTGTGTAAGCTTGCAGGTTAAGAGCCTGCCCTGTGCCTGCATATTGCTCTGAATGATGGAGGGGAGGAGAATCTGACTCGACTTGGCTTCTCCACCGTGCGACCCAGCTCATGTGTTGCTGAGGTCCACCGCGTGTCCCTGGGGAAAACGGCACATTTTCTGGGCATTGGTGGTCTCCACGAACAGACCACAGAGAATTAAAAACTCACGTACACTGTTAAAAACTTTAACCTTGGGGCTCCTGGGTGGTTCAGTCATTAAGCCCCTGCCTTTGCCTCGGGTCCTGGCATCAAGCCCCACATTGGACTCCCTGCTCAGTGGGGTATCTGCTTCTCCCTCTTCCACTCCCCCTGCTTGTGTTCCCTCTCTCACTCTCTGTCAAATAAATAAATAAAATATTTAAAAAACACACACACACATTAACCTTTAAAGACATGGCTCTGAGTCACGTGAGTCTCTGGTCCCGGATGCTCCTGGTCCGTCTGCTATGTACTTACCTTCCCTAGGCGTGCACCAAGTGCTGCAAGAGTTCAGGGGACAGAGGGAGCATTTCTGGCCGTGGATAGTCACTGAGTGACCTCGGGGGCCTGTGGGGAGGCAGCACCGGAGATGAGTCTCCAAGGACCGAGAGTTTTTGTTAGGGAGAGATTGGTGGGTCTGTGTTGGGTGTGTGGGGGACCTGTCAGGTGAGGGGGTGGTGTGGGTTCCATCTCCAGGGTGGAAATGACAACCAGAGAGGGGACCGGTGTGGGTGAGCTGTGGCATGGTGAGGGAGGAGGAGATCTGCAATGTGAGTGGGAACCAGTGGGTGGGAGCCAACCGTCAACTACCCTGATGAGAGACCAGGATGGTGGGTCAGCCATCCCTCATCCCAGATGCCTCCGAGGCACCAGGGCAGAACTTTGGGGCCTGCCAGGACCCCACCAGCAGAGTTTCTGAATCGGGAGATCTCCCGTGGAGCCCAAGAAATCTGTTCAAGGATTTTTGTTTTTAAAACACTGCAGTGGGAGCTGATGGCAACAGCTCACTTGTAATGTAGTTGAACTTGGATTCAGGACTCAGGGTGGTATCGATGCGGTGGAAGAGGGGGTCCATCTGAAAGGTTCTGTGAAGGAGCAAGGAGGGCGTGAGGTGATGTCAGGCCTGTCAGAAACCCAAACTTCGGGCCCTGAGTGGAGCCCACATCCCCTCCAGCAGGTAGGAAGGAGCTCCCCCGAGCTTTAGCAAAGGAGAAATTTTCAAGGTGGAGATCGTGCGCAGAGAACACAGTTTTGGGCGAGGGCGGCTTCCTGAGGGGGGATGGAAGAGGTCTCCTGGGTGGATTGTCCCACTGGGCCACTCCTCGGTGACTGGTTCAAGCTTCCTGGGGCCAGGAGGCTGGAAACTGCTTTGCTGATGGTATCCGGCTGCGTGGCTCCATTCGGGGCCTGTTTGAACAGATCACTCCCCACTCTCCGCCTCCCTCCCCCCCATCAGCCATTGCTGGGCTCCCCCACTCACTGGTGACTGCGTGAACCTCATTAACAGCCTTTTCCGGGGAGATAATTCCACAGGATACGTGGTTATTTGAGCTCTTTGTGGACAGTTTTTCAAAAGGACATTTTTGCATGCTATTATAGCTGACATTACCATCATCATTATGTTTTTAAAAGCTATTTTATTGCAATCTCCAACTTCAGTTTTGTCTAAGTCTCTCTTTTGAAAAAGAGTTTTACTGTGCAGAGCAAAGGCATTAGGAAAAAAATTCTCAAGTTTCTGTTGCAGAGAGACACGTAATCCCACTGTAGACCTAATCCCCCTGTACCTCTGATTTGTCCTTGACTATCCCCGGAATCATGGGCGACTCCTGGACAGTGCGAGATGCGGTGTTATCTAAGACAGCAAGGGACTGCTTGATCTCCAACAAACTGGATTTAAGTCTCGTTTGGGCACCAGAAGAAAATTACCCGGTTCTATCACAAACCCTCACTGCCGGGGCAGACAATGTTTCATTAAAAGGCAGAGAAAAAGTGCTGATGTGCACCCTTCCTGTTTGGGAAGCTGATCCTTTTGTCATGGAACAAAGAAAGGCTGGTAAAAATATTCACTCGGCAGTCATCAGGATGGCAGAACTCGAATCTGATGAACAGGCGTATTTATCATTTGTCATGATATTTTGGCTACATGAGTCAGCATTATGATTTGCAGTGACCATTTTGAAAAGATGAGGCCGTTCTTGGTCCTGAGATGTGTTTCTTGGGAATATTCCTACTTTGAGGACTGGTGTTGACTGTGTGGAGCTCTTGGCCTTCATGTAAGATAAGAACATGGGAGTCTCAGAAATGTCAGTGTGGGTTGGCCATCGTGAAGTCTGTGAGGTGGGGACCAAGCGAGGGGCACATGCAGGAATGGGAAGGACATGGCAACTGCTGGCGTCAGCCTCAAAGGTCAGGGAGGAACCCCCGGAAAAGCTAGTGTTGGGGAGGAACAATTTTACTCTACCCTTCAGAGTTTCTTCTGGTTGGTCTGAGAATCACAGTGACAGGAGACTGATTAACTGCAACAAACCAAATTTAATTTTGCGCCTACTGGAACCCCACCTACAGAGAGGTTCCAAGACAGAAAAGGTAAACTGAGCCATATGTGCTGTCTTGAGCTAAGGATGGATAGGGGTCTGGGGCCTCTTCAAGTGGAGGACCACCATCCACAGGGCATTGGTAATGAGATGTCTGCTCTGCCATTCAGATGGGTCACTCGGATAAAATCAATCTCTAGTAATAATTCTGATTCTGGGAAAGACCCACAATTTACATCCCTCTAGGTAGTCAGGGGAGGGGCAAAAGTTTCTCCTGAGTCTGCTGCATCCTGATTGCCCTTACCCCAGATAGTCCACATGTCAAAGTGGCACGTTTTGGAGAGACTTGCTCTGAACCCCTTCACTGGCTTCCCCAGTCATCTGTCACAGGCCAGTAAGTAAGTAAGTAAGGCCAGTAAGGCGTTACTCCATCCGAACAACCCTAGAAGCATGCTCTGTCTTCAGCCTGTATCACTTCCCTCTGTTTCCTTCCTGTTAAATCCCAACTCTGTGTCATCAGAGGCTTACCTCTCTGGCCTCATTTCCCACACCCAGTGGCCACACAGGGGTCCTCCACCACCAGGAGATGCCCTCGCTGTCTTGCCTCCATGCCTTCGGTCCTTCACCCTTTGTTTATAATGCCTTTCCTGCACATGGGCTTCGATCAAAATCCTACTCATTTATTTTCCACGGCCTGATTCAGTGTCACCTCTATCAGGAAGCCTTCCAGATCCCCCAGTCATTCAACACACACAGAACGAGTGTCCTCCATATGCCAGGTGCCATGCTTATGAGAATTAAGATAGGCAAGACATGGTCCCTTCAGGGGGTTCTGTAGGATTCCATAGGCAGGAATACGTTTGCCAGCTACTGATGGCATGAAATCACAGTATAGTTCTTTCGTTGCCGAACGTCCCCATTCCTGGTGGTCCCATAGCTGTGTGTCTGACCCATCAACGTCTCAGTGAACAGTGGGCATAGCGAAGGACAAAAGCATTCAGCTCTAAAAGTCAGAGTCGGATTTTTTCCAATATTTTATTTATTTATTCATTTGACAGAGAGAGAGAGAGCTAGAGAGAGAGAGAGCATGAATAGGGGGAGCAACAGAGGGAGAGGGAGAAGCAGACTTTCCACCAAGCAGGGAGCCCAATGCGGGACTCAATCCCAGGACCCTGGGATCATGTCCTGAGCCGAAGGCAGACGCTTAACGACTGAGCCACCCGGGTGCCCTGGTTATTTTGAATCTATAATCAGGCAGTAGTCTCGAAAGACAGACTTTGTGGGAAGAGAAAAGGGCTTTCTAGAGACTTTATGTCTTCCCCTTTCATAGTGAGAGACAAATGGGTCAACCCAAATCATGGGCTTTTTACTGAGCCTAGAGAGAACTCCAGATACGGATCTGATGTAGGGACATTCTCACATGAACAAGGAAAGTCCTTCCCTCCTCCCCAGCTGGGGGAGGAATGGGGCAGTGTGATGTTGTGGTTTGTAATAGAAATATGCATATTTGGTTTTCATTCAATTTCTAAGGGATTTTCTAAGGGATAAGAGCAATGGGACCATCTTTTGCTGTAATATTTGATTTTTATCCTCAGTTCCTGAAAAGGCTTTAGAGAGGGAAAGGTGAAGTGGGTGCCTTCTTATTTGTAAGAAGCCCCTTTCAACCACACCTGAGTTTATGCTAATGAGATGACTTTTTGTAAACCCCTAAGCAACCTTAGGCTGGGGGCTGGTTGCCCAGGGTGGGCACTGTATGACTGGAGAGGTGGAACTTTTAGTCCCACTCCTGACCTCCTGGGAGAGTGATCTGGCTGGAGATTGAGTTCAATCGCCAATGGCCAATGCTGTAATCAATTGTGTCTATGTAATGAAGCCTCCACAAAAATCCAAAAGGATGAGCTTCAGAGGGCTTCCAGGTTCATGCAACAGAACACATCTGTGCTCCTCCAAACTCCTTGGGGGACAGAAGCTCCTGTGTTGGGGATCTTTCTAGACTCAGCCTATGTATTTTTTCATCTGGCTGCTCATTTGTATCCTGGTCACAACCTTGTAACCTGTTAGGACTTTGCCTAAAACAATCTTTTCTGTTGCTCATAACTTATCGCCCCACCCTCCTGCGTATAAAAACCTTCCATTTTGTCCCCTCTACTTGCTGGGAGGGGTGCCGCCAGATTTGTGAGCTCATTAATAAAGCCGGTTGGATCTTTGGATGTACCCAGCTGAACTTTGATTTTTAACAACAGCCTACGGGTCGGGAGGAGGGCTAACAGCCTGCACTTGTGTTTGGAGTCTGAAATGGGGAGGGGGGTGGATCTCGAGGGACAGAGCCTGGAACCTGTGGGGTCTGATGCCACCTCCCGGGAGACAGTGTCAGAATTGAGTTAAATTGTAGGACATGAAGCTGGTGTTGCAGAAACTGCTTGACATGGGGGACAGCCTCCCATCTGGAGAGGGAAGTTGACCTATGAACGATCTGCTGCTCCCTGTGGGATAAGCATTGGAACCTCCAAGGGCTCTCATGACACCTGATGATCTGGGGACTTTGGGGACTTGAGAGCAAGTTCTCTGCTTCCCAGGGATGCTGCCGCCTGCTGAGAGAAAGTCTGGCTTTTGGCACGTGGGGAGACATAGGATGGAGGCAGAGGTGGGGTGATGCCACTGCGGACCAAGGAGTGCTGGGACTCACTAGAGGCTGGAAGGGGCCAGGGGCGAGGAGTCCTCCTATAGAGACTGTGAGGGGCCAGGGGCGAGGAGTCCTCCTATAGAGACTGCTGACCACCCCCTGCCCTGGGCTTCAGACTTCCTGCCCCCAGAACCCTGAGAAAATTCCTTTCTGTAGTTCTAAGGCCCCCAGTTTGTGGGACTTCATGGGGGCACCCCTGGGAGATGAACACTGTGTGGGAGCGCTAGGCAGGGCTGGCACTTTGTGCCATATTTCTGGTTGCCTGCACTCTGCACGCTACCCTGGGTCCCGCAATCTCCGTGGGCTGGGTAGGGGTGCAGTTGTGAAGAAGGAGCCAGGGGTCGGGACCGGGGAGGCCACAGAGGAAGGCCAGCCACCTAGGACCTCAGCCCCGGGGCACAGCAGCCCAGGACACTGGCAGGACCAGTCACAGCGGGGACATGGGGTAGGACATCCATGTCCAGAAGAGGTCAGGGGATGGTCTGTGGACCATAGGCTCATGTGGGGTGCTGTCAAGGCAGGACATGTGCCCCTGTACATGACCCCCTTCCACGTGAGAAGGAAGTGACTGTGTGGCCAGAGCCCCTCTGGAAACAGGATGTAGACCTTTTGAACTTGGAAAGTGAGTGAATATTTACCTGAAAGCAACATTTCCAGCCACCAAGAGCCTGAGGCTTAGGCTCCTGGAAAAACCCGGGAGTGTGTGTGTTGTCACTGGGGATTGAGCACAAGAAAAGACTGGTTATAGAAAATGTATTTATAGTTTTTGCATATTTGAGTTTTAGAATATAAAGTTTGCTCTACCCTTCAATATTTACCATATTCTGTGTTTTTTCCCTCCCATGTTTGCTTCTTTCGCTAAACTGCAAACTGTCCGCGGGTAGAGATGGTTTTCTGCATTTTGGGATATCTGTGTCCCTGAGACCTAACGGGACAGCCTGACACACCGTCTGGTCTCATCAAGTGTCTGTTGCCTGAATGAAAATGTTCAAAGTGTCACTGGTCGGCTCAGTGGAGCATGTGACTCTTGATTTCGGGGTTGTGAGTTCGAACCCCACGTGGAGTGTGAAGATTACCTAAAAATAAGAAATCTTTAAAAAATGTATAAGAGGCATTTCCTCTCATTTTCCCTCAATATCTTTCTTTCAAAATTTATTTATTTTTTTTCCAGTTTTGTTGAGTAATTGCTGACATATCCCACTCTGGGAGTCCACCGTGGGCAACAGAAGATGTGATACAGGTACAATGCTGTGAAATGGTCATTACAAGGAGATCTGTTAACACTGATCATAGTTACAATTTGCCACAGAGTTACAGTTTTTCTTCTCATGATGAGAACTTTGAAGATCCATTCTCTTAGCAACTTTGGAATCTACAACACAGTGCTGTTAATTACACTCCTTAAGCCGTATGCGCTTCCCCAGGACTTCTTATCTTGAAACTGGAGGTTTGTATCTTCGGACCCCATCCCTCCTTTTTTTTTTTTTTTTCAAACTTTAAACAGTGTCCAGGCTTTCTTAGGACCTTTACCTTGGATGCACATTCGACAAGATCATGAGGACCGGGGTGCAGGCCCAGGCTCCAGAAGGAGCTGGGAGGACAGTGGTGGCTCTAGGGAGTACGACTGTGTGAGTTCCCGTTTGGGACCTCTGCTAGCACAGGACTGTGGCCCTGTGGCAGGGTCTTCTGCGCCTGTCAGTACATCAGAGATGAAGGAGAGGGATTTTTCAGAAACAGCATAGTTTCTAGTAGGATCTTTGCTGCTACTTTAGCAAAAAAAAAAAAAAAGTATTTAAAACTCCTATAGTGTAAATTAATTCAGATGTAAATAACCATTCAGACAACCACGGAATTTGACAAGCAGAGGTGTCTGCCAACATGTCCCGAGTAATTAACTCGATTTTTGCACTTTTTTTTTTCATTTTGCTGGCAGCACCAGGAAAATCTTACTTAGTTCTTAGCTCTGAGATGATGATGCTGATTCTAGGAGTCAGAAGAAGCCTTGGGGTTTGGGTGGCTGGCTTCTCAGGCTCTGGAGCCTGCTGGCCCGACCTGCTGGCCCGAGAGGCTTGCTTGGTCAGTTCTGAAGCTCCGTTAGCATCAAGCCTTGGGCCACGCCACCTGCTTCTCCCTGGCCCACCTTTGTTGGGAGCCATCACAAGGGCCATATGATGACTCTCCACCTCCCAGATCCCCCCTTGGGATCCATTCAGAGGTCTGGGCTCTGAGACGAAAGGCTGGAAGACAACCCTACTGCTCAGGAGAACTGTCTGGGTCTGCTGTCGCCTCGTCTTGGCTGGATGATCAGGCAAAAGGGTTGCTGACTGTTCCCGGGGCACAAGCTCCATGCACTGCTATGCACGGTGGGGTTCCCAGCCACTCCATGCTCTCCTCCTCTTCGAGGCCCTTGGAAGGAATGATGTGGTGACATCATTACTATAAGTCGACGTTTGAATCAGAATAATGGCTCGGTCTTCTCAGGTGAGACTGAGTGTCTGGGTTAAATGAGAAATAATTCCTGTAACTTCCTATGTGCAGGCAAAATGGATCTCAGCCTAGCTGAGCTGCAGGCTGTGGTCTCTTCTCTAAGCCAGCTCTTGGAGGGGTGGATCGAGTCTGCTTTCTCTAAGAACAGTTCTTTGACATTTGGACACTTTTATTTTATTTTTATTTTTTTAAAGATTTTATTTTATTTATTTGACAAACAGAGATCACAAGTAGGCAGAGAGGCAGGCAGAGAGAGAGGGAGAAGCAGGCTCCCTACCAAGCAGAGAGTCCGATGCGGGGCTCGATCCCAGAAACCCAGGACCATGACCTGAGCCAAAGGCAGAGGCCTAACCCACTGAGCCACCCAGGTGTCCCTTTTTGGACACTTTAAAAAAAATATTTATTTATTTAAGAGAGAGAAGGAGAGCAAATGTGGGGAGGGGTAGAGGGAGAGAGGGTCTCGAGCAGACTCCAGGCTGAGCACGGAGCCTGGCGTGGGGCTTGATCTCACGACCCCGAGATCATGACTTGATCTGAAACCAAGAGTCCTCCGCTTAACTGACCGTGCCATCAAGGGGCCTCTGACATTGAGATGCTTTTCTCTCTGATGACAGCTCTATAGCTCAAAGTGAGCTTTTGCTCCAAACTTGAGTTTCAGGAAGGAAGAGAATTTTTAAGCCGGAATACACACACAACTACCACACCCCAAGGAGGACAAGACAGGACTGAGCTGGTGCTCATCGCTTCTCTTTCAGCCTTGCCTCCTGCTAGGGCTTGGGTGGGGGGTTACTGGTGGGACCTCACTGTGTGGCGTGGAGGTTTGAGGGTCACAGTTTATCAGCATATGTGTTTCAATGGCAGACCATGAATAAATGTCTGTTGAGATGAAATTCCTTCTAACCCTATGTGAAGTGTTTGGATTATTGGTTTCTTTGGGCTGTTTTGCCTCCATAACTCCCTGCCCTTGCCCTGTGACCACTCTGCATCTTAACCGTGAGTGTGGGGCTGCATGTGCCCCTATCTCCCCGGCATAGCCCTTGGCCCTTCCTCGTCACACCTGCTCCCAGGGGATGGGTTCGCCATGACCCCTGTCCATTGTGTCTGCACCCTGCTAGGGCTTTGGTTCTCCATTTGCAAGTGGTGGGTTTTCACAGAAGACTTAGAGGGTCTTGCTGCAGAAACAGCTCCTCTCCTGCAGTTACACGTGCTGAGATGTGATGTGGGGGGCAGCTGGAAAAGGCAGGACTCTGACTTCACCTGAATCTGTTTTCGTTTGGTTCAGGCCTTGACATTCAAGGCCTGTTATGCTTCCCATCTCACTCTGTTAGCCCAACAGTTCTGTTCTGTGATCTGCGAAAGAACACGCGTGTTGGCACCCTGCGCCCCTTTACTTCCGAGTGCTGCCTGTGCTTCCAGCTGTGGCTGAAGGGTCAGCTCCTCCATAAAGTTCCTTCTCGGGGCATCTGGGTGGCTCAGTGGGTTAAAGCCTCTGCCTTCAGCTTGGGTCATGATCCCAGGGTCCTGGGATCGAGCCCTGCATCGGGCTCTCTGCTCAGCAGGGAACCTGCTTCCTCCTCTCTCTCTGCCTGCTTCTCTGCCTATTTGTGATTTATATCTGTCAAATAAATAAATAAAATCTTAAAAAAAAAAGTTCCTCCTCTATTTCAAGTCATGTATAATGTGCAGGATTAGTCCAGGCCCTCTGTGAGATGTGGGGTTTCGGAACCAGCTGTGTGCTCAGATCGCCTGAGTTTGAATCCCGGCCCCTCTGTCTACCAGCTGTGTTTCCCTGGCAAAGTTAACTAACTTCTCTGTACCGCTGGGCCTTACAAATGGCATAGGGGAGAGGTTTGGTCTCAGTGCGGAGATGGGTTTCTTGGAGGCCCATTTCAAAGGATCGGGGGAGGCCACAGATTAATCAGGCCCGCCCATCTTGACACCGGCTCCCTGCTCTGCACACCGGAATGCAAAAGATGGCGTGGTTCCAGCTAGAGAACTTCTGCTTTTAGGCCCCACATATCAAACTATAAGATAGCCCGTTTGTGGGGCGCCTCGCTGGCTCAGTGGGTTGAGCGTCTGTCTTCAGCTCAGGTCATGATCTCAGGGTCCTGGGATCGAGCCCTGCATCGCCCTCCCTGCGTCTCCCTCTGCCCCTCTTCCACCTCCCCTGACTTGTGCCCCCCCCCTCTCAAATGCATAAATAAAATCTTAGAAAACCCACCTGCCCATTTGTGCTGTCAAAGGCTTTAGCTGCTAAGTGTCTTTGCGCCCCTCGGCCTCCATGTCCTAGAAATCAGGCTTCCAAGTTGGACACATTTGCGCATGAATCCTAGCTGACCCTCCAGTCTCCCGTGTGACCTTAGGCAAGCGCTTCACCTCTCCGAGTCTCTGGTTTCCTGCCGGTCAAAGGGAGATGCTGATACACACACGGCAGAGTGAGAGGATGAAGGGAGACAAGGCGCGGCAAGTGCTGGCCCCAGGGCCTGGTGCCTGGAAGCAGTCGGCACTGGCTGTTAATAACCATGATGTAGGGGCGCCTGGGTGGCTCTGTTGGTTACGTGTTCGGCTCTTGATCTCATCTCAGGTTTGGATCTCCAGGTGGTGAATTCACGCCCAGCATGGAGCCTATTTAAGAAGTAATCACAGGAGGCGCCTGGGTGGCTCCATGGGTTAAAGCCTCTGCCTTTGGCTCAGGTCATGGTCTCAGGGTCCTGGGATCGAGCCCCGCATCGGGCTCTCTGCTCCGCGGGGAGCCTGCTTCCTCCTCTCTCTCTGCCTGCCTCTCTGCCTACTTGTGATCTCTGTCTGTCAAATAAATACAATCTTAAAAAAAAAAAAGAAGTGATCACAGTTTACATACCGCTCTCCCAGACACTTAACGGTTGTTGTCCTTCTCTGCTGGGGTCACCGTGACGGGTGGTGCTCATTCAGATGCAGCTGCGGGGACTTCCTCCATCCCACGTGTGCATGGGGGAGGGTGTCACGCATGATCACACGTGTGCATGTGTCTGGTATGCACATGTATGTGTGCATACGCATGGGCGTGTGTGTCCTGCATGCATGCATGTGTGTGCGTGTGCAAACACTGGTCTAAGCAACGCTTTCAGAAACCCTTCACGCAAACTGAGAATACAGTTTGCATTCTGATAACTGATGAAGGGACTCACGGCTTTCTAAGCCCAAGTTCTAGGGGAGCAGAGAGGGCTCCAGAGAGTGGGTAAGGCTGCAGAACTTGGCCAGAAGAGAGGCCTCTTGGGGCCCATGGGAGCTGGGGTTTGAGGAAGGGGGGGTAGAAATGGAAAGGAAATCATGACAGTGATACTCAGACTGTAAAATGTAAATGGGGCCCAACATTCACCTTGAAATTTACAGGCTCATTCCCTGTGAGGCTTGACTTTATAGCCTCAGATTTTCTGCAGGATGCCTGAGACCGTCCCTCAGAATGGCACAGCGCTCCCAGCATGGGGAGGCAGGGGAGGATTTGTCACATCTGATCCCAAAGCCTGAGTCCTCAAGTTTCCTATCCAAATTCTCAAGTAGAACAAAACAAGGGGCAGCACAGAGGTCTCATGTCAATAGTAATGCCCGCCTTTCTACGTAGGCATCCACTATACATGCTTTAGCACAAATGGCTGAGCTGGGAGCTGGGTTTAGACCCCAGGTTGGAGTGGGGTGGAGGGCAGGTGCTGGCACTTGAGGTCTCTAGCAACACCATTAAGACCCCAGGCTCTGTGGTCTCTGAGTCCCACAGTCTTCCCTGACGGGGCAGCTGCCTCCGAGTAGGATGGCTGAGGTAGATGGTCCAACTCCAGGTGAGCAAGGAGCCAGGACCCAGAGCTAAGCAGGGTGTTGCTAACTGTCGACAGCCTGTTTATGGTGCCTGATCAATGGTACTGATTTCTGCAGAAGGTAGCACTCATGGGAAGATGGCATCTAGCTGAGTCGGGGACATGAGCAGGATGCTGCCTCCCGTTACTCAGCCTCAGACCCCAGGACTCTCTAGAACTGTCCATTCTGGGCTAGAAGGCCTGCCCCCCACTTCTTTGGTGAAACATGGCTTCTGCATTTGCTTGGTCCTGTCCACACAGGCCAAGCTGATGAACGCCTGCAGGGCGCGGAGGGAAAAGACACTTGCCTGCAGTCACACAGTTAGGAAGTGGGAAATTAGGCCCAGAGCTTCCCAACCACATTGTCATCTGTTTCAATTCCGTGAAAAATACATTTATGGAACATACTCTGTGTCTGAAGTTTTGTGCCCAGTATGCCTGGAGATATGTGTGCAGACTCCTGTTGTGCTTCTTATGAAAGTCCTATGTGGCTCTGTGCATCTCTGTTGGATTGTGAGTTCCTTACAGGCATGGACGGTGTGTGTGGTGTTGATTGTGCCTGCAGAGAGCAAAGTGCTCTGAGATAAATACATGAAAGATACATATGGTCCTGTCTGCATGTTGTTCATCATCTAGCAGGCAGGGCTTATTTAAAGATTATCAGTTGGACTGTGATAAATGCATCCATCCATCCCCTCATCCCCCATTCCCCTATCCATCCACCCACCCATCCATCCATTTACCCACCCATTCCCCAACCATCTATCCACCCACCCATCCAACCATCCATCCTCCCATTCCCCCACCCATCCATGCCTCCATCCATCCATTTACCCACCCATCCCCCTATGCCCCATCCATCCACCTACACATCCATCCACCCATCCATCCACCCATCCCCCCCCTCCCCCCTCTCCATCCATCCAGCCACCCATTCATTCATCCATTCACCCATCCATCCATCCATCCATTCACCCACCCATTCATCTATCGACCCACTCATCCATCCATCTACCCACCCATCCATCCACCCATCCATCCATCCATTCATCCATCCATTCATTCACCCATCCCCCATCCATTCACCCACCTATCCATCCATCCATCTGTCCATCCATTCATGCATCCATCCATTTGTTGAATGTTTTCTGGACATCTATTATAGACCAGATGCTGGGAGGGTAATGGCGATTCAAAGATGAATAAGAAAGAGTTTCTGATAAGTATCCCCCAGTTTATAAAGAGAGATAGAAATTCAACATGTAAAAAGTTCAATTGTAGGACAGGATGGTGTTCTCTAGAATAGTCAAACTCATAGAGATGGAAAGCACAATAGTGGGAACCGGGAGCTGGGGGAGGGGAGAATGGAAAGTTATTGTTTCATGGGGACAGTTTCAGTTGGGGGAATATAAAAAATTTTTGGAGATAGATGGTGTTGATAGTTGCATTAACATTGTGAATGTACTTAATGTCACAGAACTGAATACTAAAAATGATTAAAATGGTAAATTTTATGTTGTGTATATTTTACTAGACCCCAGCCGCAAACAAACAAGGTGATAAGTATTCTGCAGCTCAAGGACACATGACCCGTGGAACCCATGCCTGGTCCAGGTGGCCTGGATGGATCACCCTGCCCCAGACCCCAGAGAATTTGTGCCCTGCGTGTCTGGAAAGGGATCTGGGGGGGCTGTGGGAATTAGAGCAAATGGGAATTATGGGATCTGGAGGCACAACTTATCTAAACTACAGGAGCATTTACTTTACTGGACGCTTTCCCTTTCTGGAAGCTGTGAGTTCTGTCCACAGTGGGCTCCACATTAAAAAGGTCGCTTGGTGAATAAAGGACCTGTGCAATCAGCAACCCCCAAGCTCAGGGGCTTGAAACAGAAGCTAGTCTTTATCTGTTCATGACTCAGCTCTGGGCTGCGCTCTGCTGGGCACGGTCTCTGCTCCACGTGGTGTTGGCAGCACTTATCAAGGGTTCGGGGATGGAAGAGCCAAGGTCTTCCCCAGTGCGGTGGCTGAGCCCCATGACCAGAGACTGGGACCCAGTGGGGCCTCTCTGTCCTCAAGGAACGTATTTCCTGAGTCGGATTGACTTACTAAATTTTGATCGCCTTCAATCCATGGAGCTTTGCAAATGTAGTTTCACAAAGTAACAATATTTAATCAACGGAAAATTCACTGTGCTTCTTACTTGTGTCATCGCTTTAAGTAATTTACTAAGGTATTCAAAAAGCTTTCTTAGGATTTATAATTTGTTTTGTTTCAAGTGGTATATCATATTTCTTTGTTTCTTTGTAGTTTCTTTGACTTATCCATAGCTTAATTACTTTTATTGAGTGTTGAATTAAATTGATTTTACAGAAACACTTATTTCTTATAAAGTGAGAGAGCAGAAATATCATTATTATTGTTTACTAAGGCTATTCTCTAAATTCTTCTGTCATTTTCAAAATGTTCACTCTTGTTTTGCAGGTTACAGTAAAGTGAATATGAAATCTCCACGCTCTCTCTCACTCTGTCTCTCAAATAAATAAGTAAATAAATAAAAAACAAAATCTTTAAAAAATAAAGTCTCTAGATTCTTTTGGCATTACAGCATTACAGGCTGCCCATCAAGATTCAGATATTCTTTCAATTCTTAATCTTCTTTTTAAATGATTTTATTTATTCATTTGCGAGAGAGACAGAGAGAGCGCAAGCAGGGAGAGGGGCGGAGGGAGAGGGAGAAGCAGACCTGCCCCCTCCCTCCCCGCTGAGCTGGGACATGGGGCTCCATCCCAGGACCTGGAGATCATGACCTGAGACGAAGGTAGATACTTAACCATCTGAACCACCCAGGTACCCCTCAATTCGTAATCTTTATCCCCAGATTATCATGCCACTGAATTCTCTGTATTTGATGTGTGGTATTTGTAGTGGAACCAACTGTGTCTCACCCAAATGCATATGTCAAAGCTTGAACTCTGAACCCCCAGTGTGGGTATATTTGGGGGTGGGGACTATACAGAGGTGGATATCAGTTAAGTGGTGTCACAGTGGGGTCATAATCTGATAGCCCTGGTATCTTTGTAAGAAGAGAAGGAGACCCCAGATCCCACCTCCTCTTTGGGTGCATGCACAGAAGAAAGGCATGTGGGGGCACAGCAGGCAGCCTGGGGGAGGGGCTTTCACCAGAAACTATATTCCTAGCACCTTGACCTTGGACACCCAGCACCCAGGACTATGAGGAGATAAATTTCTCTTGTTTGGGCCACCAAAGTCTGTGACATTTTGTTACAGCAGTCGGAGCAGACTAATACAGTAATAAATATAAAGCTTATCAAGAAAAAATTTAAAGTGGTTTATTTGAATTTACATGCTTGATTGTATCACCCAGAGATAATTGAATACAGTACTTAGTCAATTTTTTAAATTTAAATTTAAAACATTTAGATATGCTTCTAAAATGCTGTCTGAAATGCCAGACTTTCTCCCTAACATAGAGATACCAGCCCCGCCTGAACAAAAGATTTCTACAGAAATATTTCTCATTGACACCATTTTTCTCAAACATTGACAATAAAGTTCTGTCATTATTTCAGAAAAGATTCCTTACAAACTTCAAAGACCGCCAAAATTCAGTTTAAATTTCTCATTTTAAAATAAATTATTACTTGGGGGGGGGGGGGGGGGCTGGGGTGCCTGGTGATGGACATTGGGGAGGGTGTGTGCTATCATGAACGCTGTGAATTGTGTAAGACTGATGATTCACAGACCTGTACCCCTGAAACAAATAATACATTATATGTTAATAAAAAATAAAATAAAATAAATTATTACTATGCTTTTATGCAAAACACTGAAGTTTCATAGAAAATGAATATTTTACTGTCTTGATTTATAACTTCTCAAATAAGTTGTTTTCCCCTTTCATTAGATATATGTTTTCCAATAAGTAGGACGATAGAGATTGCAGTGTATGTTTATATAGGTCGTACTCTCTCTTAAATGGCTGTTGAATAGTTCATGTTTGGAGATGCTCTATCATATTTAAGCAGACAGTGGCTAGTGTTCATATTTTCAGGATATTTTCTTAATATTTTTAGCCATTGCATCAACATTTCAAACATTTAAATTTAGCAGTTCTGTTCTTTCAAGTGCATTATTGTGTGAAACTGATCTCTGGATTGTTTTTCTTATTGAGAATTACAATCATCTTATGAAACCATGAGGTTTGGGAGAATGTGATCTGCCATCAAACTCTGAGCACCGTTTGCCTCCCTGGCATCCATGAGATGCTCATATTTTTGCTAAAACGGTCAAATTAGGGGCTCCTGGCTGGCTCAGTGGGTTGAGCCTCTGCCTTCGGGTCAGGTCATGATCTCAGGGTCCTGGGATGGAACCCCGCATCGGGCTCTCTGCTTGGCAGGGAGCTGCTTCCTCCTCTCTCTCTCTGCCTGCCTCTCTGCCTACTTGTGATCTCTGTCTGTCAAATAAATAAATAAAATCTTTTAAAAATGTTCAAATTATTATGAAGTGTTGAGTTATTTTGTCGTAATTTCGTGTATTTTGTGATTTTGTAGTAATTGTTGTGAGTGTGGGAGCTGGGCTGGCCTGGCACACAGCCGCGGAAGGGGCTCTGGGCTATGATTCACTGCCAGTATCACTCCTCATTCTCTGCAGACTCGGAAGATCGAGGTGGACCATATTTAAGTTAACAGTAACAAATGGATCCACACTTCATTTTCTTTCATCAGTTCACCTTTAATATTTTATATGTAAATTCTGAAATGCAGAAATACTGGGACACTGCATTTAGCCCTTGCACAAAAGTAGTGACTGTTGGAGTCGGTGGCAGGTGATTCTGGGTCAGGGAGAGATCTGGGAGTCAAGAGCAGGTGCACTCTGGGACACACGAGCCTGTCCTGGTGCGCTCACCAGGGGCCCTTGTCACAGCCTCTGAAAATTGGCCTGAATGGATGAGTTTCACTTAGAACTTCATTATTTATTAATTTTCCTGTCCACAACCACAACCGTTATGCTATTTACCAATCAGAAGTTGGGGTTCTGGAAGAGAGGGGACCCCTATATGCTGTTTGAACCCCATGACTCAGGGAGGAGGCAAGACCTCACAGACATGGCTGTGTGGTGCCCATGAAGCGTGCAGCTGGGTATAGGGACTCCCAGCACTCTAGCTAGGGGGGGAGCAGAAGGCCAGAGGTCAGAGGACCTGGGGCCATGCCAGCTGGATGACAGCAGGAAGCAGCGTGGGCAGATGACCAGTGGCAGAGAGAGGATCTGCCCAATGTTTGGTGGAGGGCAGCCCCCCAGATCTCATGGGGAGCCCCGGTGAACATGATACTGAATTCCTTGCTAGTCAAGTGGGAAGAGGACGCACAGTTAGATTTCAGTTATTTTAAAGAAAATGAAGAAGGGATCGATCCAGTACTCTCAAGTCTGTAATTCAGAGCTAGCTCGTCCATGCAAATGCACGTGAGCCACGCAAGTGGACATGGTCCAGAGTCAGACAAGCCAGCTCACAGAGATGGAGGCATGCACAGCAACAGACAGGGCTTCCTGAATACGGTCACTGTGCTCAGCATGGGGCCCTCAGAGGCAGACGTTCAGCTTAGAAAGAACTAGTGTTGGATAAATTACACGCAAGAAAATGGTTAAAAAGTCCAAGGGTGAGAGGTGGAGGGAAAATCTTTATATTCTGGGTGGAACAAACCAGCCATAAAATATAATTTGGGACAACCAGGAAGCACATGTGGCAAAATATTGATGGTTGTGGAATGTGGGTGATATGGAGGAAAATGTTCACTCTACCCCTTTTTCTACCTCTCCACACATCTGAAAAAATTTTTAAATATTTTATTTCTTTAGAGAGCATGCACACAAGTAGGGGAGGGGCAAAGGGAGAGGGAGAAGCAGACTCCCCGCTGAACACGGAATTGAGGGTTCATCCAAGGACTCTGAGATCATGACCTGACCCGAAATCAAGAGTCAGACTGACTGAGGCACCCAGGCACCCCTATACTGGAAAGTTTTACAAGAGAAAATCCCACTAATGGGTAGGGAAGAAATGTGGACATCCAAAAGGCCACTCAAAATCTTTTTTTCTTTGCCTTATTATTTGATAAAGGCCAGAATGAGAAAAGACTCATCTCAGATTCACTTGCAATAAGGGATGGCAGCTGAGTGTCAGAATTCTGGCCAGTCAAATGAAGAGTTCCCTCAGGAGGATTTCCATTACTTTCCAAAAAAAACATCCCTTCATGGGCTGAAATCTTTTGGCACTTTTCTTCTGTCCTGCCCACAACATGGATGGAGATGCAGCAACATTTTTGTGACCATGAGAACCAAATCCACGTGCTAAGCATAGTAAGTCAGGAAGGTAAAAGGAGTTGGGGACAGTAATGGTGTCAAGGAGCTGCTGTACCAGCCCTGAACTGATTATCTGATTTCTTCTTACATCAGGAAAATACCCACCCCCCAACATTAAACCATGGTATCAGTTAAGAATTTTGATGGGGCACCTGGGTGGCTCAGTGGGTTAAACCTCTGCCTTCTGCTCAGGTCATAATCTCAGGGTCTTGGGATCGAGCCCCGAGTCGGGCTCTCTGCTCAGCAGGGAGCCTGCTTCCCCCTCTCTCTCTGCCTGCCTCTCTGCCTACTTGTGATCTCTCTCTCTGTCAAATAAATAAAATCTTAAAAAAAAAAAAAAGAATTGTGTTTACCTGTAAGAGAATTCCTTACTCTCGTGCCTTAAAAAAAAAGTCAGAAGTTTTATTGTCTCATACTGTAAGAAGCCAGAGAATAGGAAATTCAGGGCTGGTTTGGTGGATCTGTCATGTTGTCAATGGTACTTCCTCCATCTTTTCAGCTTTTCCATTCTTAATGTATTGATTTCTTCCTCATTGTCACAATATGGCTGCTGTACCTCCCTATATCGTATCTGCATTCCAGGCAAAGAGAAATGTGTATCTCCTGAGCTCAAACAGTGTCAAATGGCTGCTTGTGGCTGCATGGTGGCTAGGAAAAAAAAATAATAAAGTAATTGCCTTTTCAATGTCTACAGTTGGTGAAACGATGTAGGTTGGTCTCTCAACATCCATTCCTCATTACTTTCTTTCCTGCCTTCCTCCACTGTGTCACGGGCAGTTCTTCTCCTTCTCCCTCTTCCAGCCCTCCCTTGTGAAGGAGTTATTTATAACCTCACCAATGAAGCTGGGAATCTTTCAAGTCCCTGACAGTTTTCACCACCACTAAATAACGTTTGTTGAATTAATAAACTGTAACTGCCTGCGGTTCTTATTTTCTGAGATTCTGTTATTCCAGATAATTCTACAATTGAAGACACAAGATAAAGTAGGGCTGGGGAAAGCTCAAGAAAAACAGAGGAGTATGTATGGAACCTTGAAAGTCAGAGTGGTAGGATAATGGATTCAATTTTTGTTTGCTTGTTATTTTATTTTGATGTAGACACTCCTGATTCCAGTTATGCTGGGCTAGATCATTCAGACCAATCCTCCCACTAAAAACAATTTAAAAAGCTGAATAAAGTCTAAAAATATCTTCTTAAAAGCACCAAATGCTTACCCAGAGAGTAAGGAATTACTGGGTCCAAATTCCGAGAGTGGGCAAGATCCAGAGCCGTAGACCTAGCACAGGGAGACAGTTTTGCCCCTCGGCAAAAGATTAGCATTTGCTAATGGGGAGGAAGGGTAAGAGTCTTAGTTAGGATTTTAGTGCTTTGTAGAGCTTGGGGCAAAACCCAAGTTCCAAGGACTACAAGGGCTTGGGGCTTGATAACCACCTGCTTTGGCCGGGTATCTAAAAGAGCCACTCCTTGTGAATAAGGGTGAATTGAGAAAACCAGCCCTGAAACAGACAATGGTCTTCTGGTTACCCCAGTAATTCTCAAACCCTGTATTTGGAGCAAGAAAATTCTAGAATGCTCGTGTCCCCCACTCACCTGGCAAAAGATGTAGAAAATCCTCCTTGGGGAAAGAGGACATCATCTTAGTCCT
This sequence comes from Taxidea taxus jeffersonii, assembly GCA_003697995.1. NCBI lineage: Eukaryota > Metazoa > Chordata > Mammalia > Carnivora > Mustelidae > Taxidea > Taxidea taxus. Next base: position 64,889 of record ML110856.1, read on the forward strand.
GGAATTTCTGCAAAGAACTTAAAAAAAAAAAAACCTGTTTGACACACATTAAAAACTTTGTGGATATCAGAGGAGCGAGGACTCCATAAGCACAAGCCAGCAGAAGCAAAAGACAATAGATCAAACCGGAAGGAACTCAAAATACTGCAACGATCCCATCTCCCTGTGATATTTTCTTACTGTTTTGGTGGCACATAACTTGTATGGTATAATTACAACCTTAATGACTGATATAAAGGAATGGTTGATATACAATGAAAAGCAAACAGAGCTAGAAGGCAGCACAGCCCCATGGTGTTGATGGTGTCTGAGAGTGGCCGACTCTGGTGTCCTTTTCATCCTTTTTCATTTCCATATTTTCCAAATTTTCTTGAACGAGAATTTATACTAGAAGACATAACAAGTAAAAGAGAAAGTGATAAAGAGTGTAACCCAGAGTGGGGCTGGATTCACAGGTGCGAAACATCTTCAGTTGCCCAAGGTCCTGTGGCCAGAAGGGCCTCATACTTGGATGAATGCTCTGCTGCTTCTATCTTGAGATTCTTAAGACTTTTTTTTTTTTTAAAGTTTCAGGGAATTTTTTTTTTTTTTTTAAAGATCTTATCCATTTACTTGACAGAGAGAGAGAGATCACAAGTAGGCAGAGAGGCAAGCAGAGAGAGAGGAACGGAAGCAGGCTCCCCGCCGAGCAGACAGCCCGATGCGGGGGCTCGATCCCAGTACCCTGGGATCACGACCGGAGCTGAAGGCAGAGGCTTTAATCCACTGAGCCACCCAGGTGCCCCCTTAAGACTTTTGAACAGGGAACTCTATATTTCCATTTTGTACTTGGCCTCCCCAGTCCTGCATAGCCAGCCCTCACCCAGAGGCAGTTGAATGCTGATCGGTGGACCCTCTGTCAACAGCCACTGGGCTGGTCTGTTTTCTGTACTTCCCACTGAAAGGTGTCTAGTTTCCGAGTTGGAGGTGTGCCCACACAGCTGCAAGAACGTGGAGTTATGGAGGAAAACCCTCTGGGGCAGGAGCGTGCAGGTCTCATCCTCCCTCTGTCCTGGCCAGTCTAGGACTAGCTCTCTCTAAGCCCTTCCGTCCAGCCCCAGAGCCACTGGAGTCACAACTGTACATGGCAGTTAACACACCGGGCTCAGAATCAATCAACAACTATTTATTTAGCGTGCACTCTGCAAGACAGCAGGTGCTCTGAGACCCACTCTCACCATGTGCTTCCAGGGTCCCAAGATGGTCTGAAATGACTGGAAATCGCTTACAAAGGAAGCATGGCACGTTTCCAAGATGCTGGGCCACTGAGGCAAAGTGTGCAGACTATAACCCTACCATATACAGAACATGTAGCCAGGCCCAGCCTCCCTGCTACCTAAGTTCTTTCCTTGTTTCCATTTAACCCCTTGACAAGGATTGGAGTAGGCGTACCCAATTTTTTTCAGATAAGGAAACCGAGGTTTAAAGAGGTTAAGAAACTTTCACGAAGGGGTCCGACTCCAAAAGCATATGCTCTGGACAGTTCCACTGGACCAATACCAATAATAGTCAACGTGGCTGCCTTTTAGCCCAGACAGGGTCTGAGTCCGCCAACCCCAAGTCAGATAGCGGGGTGGGGGGTCGCTCCGAGGGAAAGCCGCTCCCGGGGGACTTTGCAGGGGGGCTGGGGCAGCGCGGCCAACGCGGCCCCACGTGAAGGGCACTACAGGAGCAGTGCTGGGGCCCAAGGGCTCGTCCCGCGTCCCCAGCCACCCAGGGCCGGCCCACTCGGGGGACGCCGCGAGCACCGGCGGGCGGCGGCCGCCGCGGGGCGCGAGTACGCACGGTCCCCTCCCGCAGCTCCCACCTCCTCAGACGCACGTGTTCCGAGTCCCCGCCCGCGCCAACTGCCGCAGGTGTCCTGGGAGAGGCGGGGGCGCCCGCGCCGTGCGAACATCGGCGGGCGTGGAGGGGGGCGCGCTCGCAGAAGCCGGAGCCGGGGGCCCGGGCCCAGGCAGAGGAGGCGGCTGGGGCAGCAGCAGGTGGAGCGAGCTCCGCGGCGGGCGCGCCTCCCGGCCTGAAACCCGCCGCGGCGGCCGCCTGGGCGCAAGCAGGCCCGCGGGGCCCGGAGCCCTGCGCGCCGGGTCCAGCCTGGTTGCCGGGAAGGCCGGGTCGCCGCGCGGGCTCCCGCGCCTGCGACCCCGGCAAGACCTGTGCTCGCGGGAGGGAGCGCCAGCGGCTCTGGGATCTGGGAGGAGCTCGCGGGGCGGCGCGGGAGGGTCCCGGGTGGCGCTCCCGCCTCCCCTCCGACTCCCGCGCGGGAAGCCGCGGCTCTTCGGGCGCAGGAGCCGGTCGCGCGTACCTCCCCGGGTTTGCCTCGGAGGCTCTCTGGCTGCACTGGTCTGCACGAGTTCTCTGCTGACTGGTTTCCTCGATTTGGGGGCTGTTCCCGCCAGCGACGCCGGAGCACCCGGCCGTGAGTCCGCGGGCGGGCGGGCTGGCGTCCCCGCCGCCGCCGCTTCTGGATCCCGGCGCTCACCGCCGTCCCCAACCCTCGAGGCTCCCCTTCTGGCCTGCCTCCTCCCAGCCTCCGGCCTCGACGCAAGAGTGTGGACCTAGCCCCTCTAGGAGGGAGGGCGGTCCTTGAGGGGCGCTGGCCTCCCAGGACCTTCTTGGTGTGCGGCGGGACTGGGGTGCGCTCGGCCCCGCCGCTGGCCATGGCCTTCACTTTCGCTGCTTTCTGCTACATGCTGTCCCTGGTGCTGTGCGCCGCGCTCATCTTCTTCGCCATCTGGCACGTGAGTAACCGGCAGTGGCTTCTCTTTCTCTCTCTCTCTCTTTCTTTTTCTTTTTTCTTTTTTTTAGCTCCGTTCCCCCTTTCCTTCCCCGCTTTCTCTGAAGTACACCTGACCGTGGGGCGAGTGGCGGACCGCGCCAGCCGCCGCGCGCCTACGGGCTGGACCCTCGGCCGGCCCCGTCCCGGGTCAGGGGGACAGTTAGGGGCATCCCGAGTCCGCGGCGCGCGCGCCCTTGGTGCCGGGCTGCTGGCGCGGGGCGGAGGGAGCGCTGGTTCCCGGGCGAGGCCCCAGTGCTGGGCCCGCTGCGCGCGGCGGCGCCCCCGCCTACCCTGCTCCTCCCTGCCTGCGGGAAGCGAAGGAGCCGCGCCGCTGCCGTCCCGGCAATTAGTCAAGTAACTATAACAACTAAACATTGAAAATGTCAGCGTCTGCGGTGGGCTGCGTTTAGACACGTTTGGGGAGAAAACGGAGACACCACGGGAGCGCCGTTGGAGAGGGTGCGCAGCGAGCGGGCCGGGAGGGGAGGGGACTAGCGGCGGGGATCGCCTGTCTGGTGGGGAGAGGCCCCGGTGGGCCACGGGTTTCCCCCTCCTCCGCTGCCCCGGGGCCCAGCCACCCAGCCGCTCCAAGACCCCCCGCAGATGGCAGACTCCCGGCTCCAGCGTCCCGCGGTCCTTCCCGGGCTGCGACCGGCTGGGAGCAGTGGAGGTGGGTCCCGGTTCTGCAGGTGCAGTGGGGGTCTAGGACGTGCAGCAGTTCTGCATAAGGGGAGGGGGAGGCTGCAGTACATATGGTGCCACACTTGGCAAGCCAAGCGCTCCCAGGGGCCCCTCCTCTGAGAGCCCCTTGCCCTTGCCAGCCGGGAGCTGGTGGGTAAAAGAGCATCCGAGGTCTGGAGTTCCAGACTGAGCCCGCGGATTGCAGCCTCACCGACCCGCGAGTCTGGGGGTGGGCAAGGACCCTGGGAGGGGTTCCTGGAGGCTCGTCTCTGTCTCCGACCAGCCTTACTGAGCTCGTGTGCAGGGGCACTTGCCCCACGGGAAGAGTGCAGGCTGGGTGGGATGCTGGTGTTTCATAGGGGCGATTTCTGGAGTGACAGATTTTTCTCAAAAAGAACTAAGCTAGAGCAGGTCCTGTTACAGGGCTTTCCGGGAGTGAGGAGAGGGAACAAGTTAACACTTCCACATCCCCAAAGAGAGAGTTGACCTGGGTGGTCCCCAGGCTTCCTCTTGCATCTAGATTGTGCAAATCTGTGAATCAGTTGGTTTAGGAAGGTGGGGGGAGTGTTGGAGAAGAAACTCAGACACAGGAATTTTGGGGCTGATGAAGAAATCGGGCGGTGAAAGTGATGGGATTTTGTGGTTTCTCCTCTGTTCCCAGATTCTGGGTCTAATTCTCTCTGCAGAAAGGAGCCTAGGGGTTGTTGACATTGTTAAGGGAGAATGAAACTTTACCTAATTTAGAATAAATAGGGGTGCAGAGCAGATCACACCCAAACAGTGCCGCACATACCTGCCCATGTGTTTCAAAGGAGCTTTCTGTGTTTCCCCGGATCTGGGGAGTTATTTGGATTCCAGAAGGCTAACAACTCCCCCTTTTCGGCAGTACTTCAGCTGCTGTTTCTTTATGTTCTTGTTTGGCCAGAGGGTGGCGGGTAGCCCAGAGCGCCATCAAACTGTCAGCCCCAGGAGCAGAGCAGGTAACCAGCAAGAAGAATTTCCTCTTCTCAGGGGAAGATAATAAATAATTCAAGAGCAGATTAATTAAATGGATGGTGTGTGCAGCTGGTTGACTAATAGACCTGTGAATCGAAGCTGGCCGGTGGGGTGATCCCTGGGGCCTCTGTTCAGGTTCCAGGCACGCACCTCCTTGTGTGGGGGGGTTGTCAAATGCTGGCGGGTCCTGACCAGCTTCCCGAGAGTGTCATGTCAAGATTCCAGTTTCTGATAATAAAAAGAACCTGTGCTCTTTGAATTCCGACTATGAAGAGCGTGGCCAAGTCTCCAGCTTCTGTTCTTTCCTGCGTATTTTCCTTCCTGCTGCCTTGGAATCAAACAGCCCAGAGCCTCCCCACGTAGATTTGGCTCCCAAGCATCGAAAGGGGAAATCGATGCACATGTGGTGTGTGTGGGTGTTGCCTATAGGGTGGTAATTACTTCCATAAAAGTTTAGGCTGTGCGTTTGCTTTGCTGGCTTCTTATCTTCCTTACATATGTTTTGATCTGATAAGCCATATCGATTGCTTAGCTTATGCTAACATCCCCAGAGAATACAAGGGGCACTTAGCAATATACTACAGTTAAAAAGCCTGCCAGTCGCCGTGTGTTGGTTGTAAGACAGGAAGACAGCACCTTTTTCTTATTTAATGATACACGCCTTCCTAGAGGGAATGATAGTAGCTGCCACTTAAGGACCGAGTACGGCCAGCCAGTTCTAGGCACTCAGTGACAACCTGTCACATGTCCCTGTAGGTGTTTACTTCCCCTGGAGGCCCAGGGGAAAGGGGGATGTGGCCATTTGCACATTGCTTTCAAGTCTCGTGTTTTACTTTGAAAATTTATTTGCATCCGTTTTCAAATGAAAGGAATTTGAATGGCCGATTAATTTTTTTTATCAACCACTATTTGCCACATTTGGAACATTCAGAATAAAAATGAGGTTTGTTTTTTGTTTGGTGTGTGTGTGTGTGTGTGTGTGGCTTTGTGTGCCTTCAGGCACATGGCTTCTGCCCCTGGCAGTCCTGCATTCCTCACAGCTGGCATTTTATAGATCCAGGGAACTGTGGATCAGAGAGGTTATGAAACCTACCCGAGGTTGCACAGCTGGTGTATGCTGGAGCTGGGATTTGAACCGAGTCTGAGCCTGGTGTGCCCATGTTATCTTTCTAACTCAAATTACTATCTTTGTCTGGTTTAACTTTGATAATAGTAGATAATGTTTTTACACAGTGGATTACCATTCTGTATAAATGAAATATTTGGGTCCAGAATTTCTGATTGGAATTATAACAACAGAAACGACTGACACATTATATATCCTTTAAAAAAAAGAGGAGATCCTATTTCAGTCTTTAAAAAACTAGTATTTCTGCTTATAAAATGATACAGGTTCCTTGACAAAAAATTTGAACATACATATATGGAACAAAATCACCATTAATCATATTCTCCAGAAAAGATTTGGGGGTTTCTTCTTCCAAACATTACATATCCATGTATCTTAAGAAATTGCATGTGCATGTTTAGGAGGAAGCAAGGTGTTCTGAAGGGTTTCAGATGTGAAGTGTTTTCTCTTTCCGGCCGATATAAAATGAACAGTGTTTACTGACAAGAGCATGCTCAGCTCTGGCTTGGCTGGGCCTTTTGCAGACGGTCGCATTTATATAAATATAGATGAAACCATTCTTGGATCAAAGACCCATTTCAGGTTTTTAGCTTTCAAAGTTTTTTGCATTTTTTAATTTAAATACATAGTCACTTGTAAGGCCTCTGAATTTCGACAAGATACAAATAAAACGAATTCCTGATGGTATTTCTTTGGACGCCTGGCAGCATTTGCTGTGGGAGGGCCTGCAGGGGCCCCAACAGATGCTAACAGCACATATTGATGAGATGCAGTTTTGCTGGGCAGGACAGCATCCTGGTGGAGCCCTGCGGCTAGTCCCAGCCTGCCACAGATCCCGCCCCAGGGACTCGGTACACCTCTCAGTCTCTCTGCTTTTCCATCTGGAAAAAGAACGTTGTTGATGTGACATGGTGGGCTGCTTGGGGTTGGACTAGCCTGGCTTTGGAAGACTCCATTTTGATCTGCTCAGCAGACAGTGCTGAGAGGTCATCGATGCTCCCTTCTGCCTGGGATGTCCCGTGCCCTCTGGTATCTTCATGCCCGATGTGGGGTGTGGAAGGAAGCTCCCCCTTTTCTGGGTCCCCCTGGTTCTCCAGAGCTGAAGGATGCTACTGGGCTTGGTCAAGGGGCTCAGCAAATACCCAGGGGATGATTTCTTGTTCTCTTCTGGCTGACGTGGTGACTCATTTCTGAATTGGCTTCTGGCTACTTCTTTGGGACTGTTCACTGAGCACGTGCATTTTCTGCAGTAGTCTGGCCTTTTGGAACCCTGAAACCTGTTGCTTTTACAACAGAAGAAGACTGACCACAAGCAGGGGTGCGAGGGCCCATCAAAGGCCGCGGTTCTCTTGTGGGGCATAGCCTGGGGACGAGTGCTGGCTGTTCCTGGAGAGTGCGCCTTCAGTAAGGGGTGACATCCGAGCCACCTTGTGTCTCCTGGTTATTGGCTGGGGTCTTCTGCAACTAGCCCCGCAGGGATGGCCTCCTGTCTCTGGTTTGTCCCCTGCCGCCAGTCAGGCTGGAGAGAGGAAGGAGGGTGCAGAATTCAGGGAGGCACTGGCCCCTATCCCCACTGCTTGGTGAAGTTCTGGGCCTGGTTGGGTGGGATGCTGGGGGGCCATTGTGACATCTGACTTTGATGCCAGTGTTCCTGAACAGACAGTAAAGGCAGAGACTGTTGGGAAGCCTTTGCCAGGTAACGCCTGAAGCCAGCTGGGCAGAGTCCCCTCCTGAATCACGAGGCCTGGTGACCTGGCTTCAGCCCTGTCCAGCACCCGTACCCCTGCCCGCGGCTCTGCATGTGGGTCTCCCCTATGCTCGCCTTCTGCTGCTCCCCCTCCCAGTACGCCAGCAAACCAGTTCCCCTGGCACCCCACTTGCCTAGCAATGTGCTGGGTGGTTAGAGCCCTTGCCAGCTCTCCCTGGGCTGTCATTCTGCCTCTGTTGGCCATTCCCTCAGGGTCCTGCCAGGCCCTGGCATTTGTCACAGCCATGGACCTCCTCTGTGTCTCCCACCCTTCCAGGGGAGGGGGCAGGGCCCTCCACACTCTGTTGTTTGGTTGAGGCCCGTGTGACTAGGACCGTTTCCTATGTTCCACCCTGTGCCCCCTGACCTCACTGACCTCCAGCCAGCTCTCACCATGGCTCCTGGCCCCTTGTGCCCACGGTCCCCTAGGAAACCACTCGGTCCCTGTCTGCCGTCTGCCTGTGCCCAGGGCTGCTGGAGCGGGTGATGCATGGCTCAGCCCCGGCCCTCCAGCAGGCTCCTGGCCGGTTCTTTCAGCTCCTGCAATGCTGTTCCAGATCCTTGGCATTTTCCCAGAGCCCCCAAAGCCCCATACCCTCTCCCAGACTTCAGTCCCAGCTGACAGAGAGGGTGGGGTTACTGGCAGGGACACCTGGGCACCTGGCCCATCCCTGAGCTGCTGAGTCTGCCAGCACCAGTCTCCTTCCCTCTGGGACTCAGAAGCATCTCTCCTGTCGGGAGGCCAGCCCCTCCTGTGTGGGCTCCCCGGGGACATCACCCTTCATGGCCCCCAGCTCCTGTGTCCTCAGCCGTTGTCCTCCACTGGTCCGTCCATGGAGTCCCTGAGCTCACAGGCCAGCTGCTTTGTCCTGGGCCCTCCCGATGCTGCCAGCCTCTTCCTTCCCAGACTGGTTTTACCTTCCCGTTCCCTCTTTATTCTTGTAGCCAATGTTCAGAAAAGCACCAAGACTGAAAAGTCTTCTGCTCCCGCCATCCAGAATCAGCATATGTTAGCGTTTTGCCACTTGAGTGTCTTAACCACTTTATTTAAGGCAATGTGTTTTCCCGTTGGCTCCGCCTCATGCCCCGCCTCTTCTTGGCCCTGCTCTTGGCAAAAGCTCTGGTGGCCAGTCCCCCAGTGCCATTCAGGGCTCCACTGTGGCCTGTCTGTGGCCTTGGGCTCAGGTGGCCAGTCTCCCAGTGCCATACAGGGCTCCTCCGTGTTGTGTCTGTGGCCTCGAGGTGCTGGCCCACATCCGCCTTATGGCTCTTCCTCCCTTGCCCCTCATCCCAAAGTACTGGTGCCCTTGACCCCGTAGATTGTGTATGGGGCTGCCTGCCCCACAGCCTGGGTCGTGCCCTCCTCCACCACGGTGACCTGCCCGCGGTGCTCATCTTTCCCCCATTAGTGTTTGCTCCTACCTGCCCGCCTCTGGCCGCCCCATGTGCACCTGGCCCAGGCCCTCTCCTGCCCTTTCTCAGGATGCATGCCCCTTCTGGAGCAGCACCCTTGGTTAAATCTCACCAGAACAATCCCCCTGCTCCAGCTTCCAGGAGCAACCTTTCGAGCTCCGAGAAGGAGCTGTTCATGTCATCCTCATACTAAACACTTTTTCTGGCTGCTAGGGCCTGCAGGGTCTGGGCCAAGGTCACGCGTTGACCACTTGGCTTCAGTGTTCCCGACATTCTCAGCTTCTTGTAGCTCCCAGCACGGGCTGTCCTGCAGCTCAGCAGAGCTCAGCAGCTCTTCCCTGTCCCAGCCTCTGTCCTCGGGGATGTCTGACTGTCTTGGTCCCTGACCCTGCTGTGCTGGTGCCCTGGTCTGAGCCCTTCTGTTGCACTCATCCCCAGGGATTGCTTTGAATTGTTAGCCCTTCTGGGGCAGGAACTACCACCCTCACTTGTAGCCTGAGGCTTCCCCCACCCCCACCCAGAAGTGTCTCCATGGTCAGAGCCCAGGGAGGGTAGAAGACACAAATCCAGGATCTGGGTGATTACCTGCACCGGCCAAGGCCCACAGACTCTTCCTCAGTGAATGGTTTCCCCGATTTACCTGGTTACAGCAGTCATCTGGGTGCTCACTAAAAGTGCACTCATGGAGCCTGGCCGGGTGGTAGGAGCACGTCTGAGCTCAGCCTGGCATCCCTGGGGTGGGGGAGACACTCAACAGGGCACCCGAGTCTGGGTGCAGGTGAGGAGGGCCGCTCTGGGCTGGGGTCCTGAACAGCAGAGGTGAGGAGGGAGCTGGTGTCATTGGAATGGGCTGTCAGATAGTTGGACAGGATGATGTTGGCTGGGCTGATTTATGCATGGAGACAGCAGCCCCACAGTGTCTGGGGACACCCATTTTTGATCAGCGATGATGGTGAGATGCGCCATCCTCCCCTCCCATGATGCCCGGCGCAGATAGTCCCTTGCAGCTTAGATAAGGTGGATCTGAGGTCCCAGCCTGATGTCTCTGCCGTTTGGATTCCTGGTGAGATGCTGGTCTTCTGGTGGAGGGAGGTTGTCAGAAAGGGACAGGGGCTGTGTCCGTTTAGAGAAGAGGCTGAGTGTATCCTACTCCAGCCCAAGGCCATGCATAGGACCTGTGCCCCTAGCACTGCGGAGCGGGAAGTGGTTAGTATCTGGGATCGCTCGCAGCCAGGACCCCTGCCTCCTAACATGGGGAACCGAGACTTGCCAGAACATCTTTTAGCAGCTCTTAGAATCTGACTAATTCCCGTAAAGGTTACTGAAAGCTCCAAGTGCACAATTAAATCCTGAATTGGTCTCTGAATACCAATCTGGAACCTAACAATGAGGCTGGCAAATATTTTTAATTTGACATAGAAGCGGCAAGCGTGAGACATTCTTGCATGCTGAATAAAATAAAGACTGAACAAAAACCACTAAAAAAGATAGAGAAATCAAGATGAAGCTGGTAGACGCTAACGAAGTTGCCAACATTTCTGGGGGCCTGGGGTCCTGGGCGTAAGGACATCCTGGTCTGGGTGGGGGGCTCCTGGCCAAAGGCATGGTGGGCTCACAGGAAGGTGCCACATGGCTCTGTGCTCAGTGTCCATCTCACGCCCCACCCCACAGGTCGGGTAGGTCTTATGGCGCCCATCTATGTGCGTTTCCCTCTCCTCCCTCGCGGACTTAAGTTCTGCATGTTCTTCCACCGGGTGGCTCCTGTCTCGCCGAGGTCGACTCGCTCTGGCCCAGCATGATGCCCAGGAAAGCTCGTAGGGCTCAACGGTCCCTGCGCCTGCATGACCTGGGGCTGGCATGCCGCTCAGGCTGCTGGCTCCACTGTCAGTGAGGTTGATGCGGACGGAGGGCAGGCTCTGCCGTCCCCATCACACACCCGTGGAACCTAGGAGGATGCGGTGAACAGGTGTGGAGCGCGGCTGTGCTTGGTGGCTCTGACAGCCACCTCTTTGTCGCCTTGTTTGGGTGGTGAGTCTAGAAGACCCTGGAAGAAGAGGTTGCCTGTGGCTGTGGGGACGGTGGTGGCCGGCCCCCAGGAAGGGTGTGGGTGCAGCAAGCCCTGGCTCACTCCACCTGCTCCAAGCCACGGACCACTAGTAGCCAGCGGGCATGCCCAGCCGTCGGGGGAATGGCTTGGCACCGCAGGCCCTGGCACCTCCTCAGATGGGCCTCTGAGAACGGGGCCTCCCATGATCGCCTGATCCCCAGCCATGCTTGCAAGTGAGGCGTGCAGTTGTCTCTCTCCAGGATCTGTGAGCCGCCATCTTCCCAGAACTGGCATGGGCCCCAGTCGGGGGTGCGGAGCCGGGCGGGGTGGACCTGTCCCCAGCCCTCATGGAACTGTTTGGCCCAGACTCAGACTGCCTTGTCAAGCTCCCCAGGTTTCTGCAGTTCTGGCCCATGGTTGGCCTTTTTGCACATCGGCCTGCCTGCCCAACTGGGAGACGGATCTCACCTGGCCTGGTGGTTTCTCCTTTAGGCACTGCTCTGTTCCTCTCATGTTTTAACTTCAAATTTTTTTTATTATAGTAAAATATACGTCACATAGAATTGACTATTTTCCAACCATGTTTAAGCGTACACCTCAGTGGCATTAAGTGTGTTCACATCGTTCTGCCACCATCCCTACTGTCCACTTCTAGAACTTTCTCATCCTCCCACACTGAAACCCTGTCCCCACGAAACACTGACCCCCACTCTGAGTCTCCCTCAGCCCTGTCATGCCACCATCCTGCCTCTTGTCTCTGAACGTGGCTGCTCTTGGTGCCTTGCACAGGCGAGTCCTGTCTGTCCATCTGGCTGCCTGGCTCATGACACGGTACCCTGGAGACTCCTCCACGTGGGGACAGGTGCCCTTTCGTTCCTTCTTGCCATCGGAGAGCGTTCCGTTGTCTGCCTTCCGATTTGTTCATCCCTTCCTCCGCTGGGTCCACCTGCGCTCTTTCTGTGAGCGGGTGGCTGGGGGTCTCTGACACCCCGTTTTCCCTGCTTCCGCATGCATACCCAGAAGCGGAGATGCAGGGTCCCGTGGGGATTCTCTTTATTTTCTGTGGTTCCCCTGCTTCCACAGACAGACCTCTCTCGGTCCTCAGCCTTGGCTGCATGGGCTCTGGGCCCTGTCCTGACCTCTGGCCCCTGCCGATGGCCTCTGTCTGCCTTCCTCCGGGACCAGTGAAAGCTATGACCGCCCCGGTGAACTCATGGGCTGAAATGCCCGCTCCGTTTTGTTACGTTACTCTGGAGCCCTCAGGTCTTCTAGGCGAGTTGGTGAAAGACTATCTTTTCAAGTCTCAGCTTTGGGTCCTCATCAGAAGTTGTAAGTGGCTCTTGGCTTTGCCGGGGAGAGGGCCCCAGGAGGCTTCCTCAGGAACACACAACAGTATTTGCCTGAGAGCTGGGGAACACACCTGAGTGAGGATCCAAGGGATCTGGTGAAAATTTTGTCGTTCGATAAAACCCAACTTGCATTTCTGCTCTCGCGAGGATGGGGAGCACAGAGGCTTGCTCGGCCTTGGTGGCTGCCAAGGGTGGAGGGGAGGCCTGGGGGGGCTCACTGGGGCCAGGAGGGGCCAGCGCGGGGGAGGGGGCTGTCAGCTCATGGGTGATTCACAGAATGGCTTCATTTTCTAACTCTCTGGAGTTACCTTGAGTCACAAAAGTGGTTAAAAAAAATACACCAACCCAGATTTATAAAAATGTAATTGCCCTCGGTCTGTGTCTCTCTCTCTCACACAGTCACCACCACCACCAAAAATACTCCATAGCAGGGACAAGCCCCCACTTCCCTGGCCAGACCTTCAGGAGGATGGGTTTGCTTTTCTCTGTCGCCCTGGGGGGAGGCTTTGTGGCGGATAGGGCACCACGAGTGCCTGCTTGCCCGCCTGCCGTCTGGGCCGAGCGCCTTCCGTAGGGGCAGTGGAGACATACATTTCCCCCGACTCTCCGAACCTGGGGGCTTGTGGCCCAGAGCCCCCGCCGGGGCCTGCCTGCAGGTGGCCAGCATCTGGAACTGCCCGAGCTGGGGCTGGGGTTGATGCCGCCCGGCCAGACTGGGCTGTAATGGGTCCTTGGCGCCGGGCACACGTTTCCGACTGGATGATACCTGATGTCCAGCCTTCCCACTGCGGGAGGAACCGCAGGCCAGGGCACCAGGAATCCCCGTTGAATATGTCCCCCTCCTTCCATTCCTCTGACTTTCCATTCATATTCTTTTCAGGATTGAGCCCAGCTCCGCACTGCCCCCCACAGGCGCTCCCTCGGGCTGGGTGCTCCAGGGCATGTGGTGGGTGATGAGTCCGAGGCGAGGCGTCAGGGGCTCCCAGGCCTTGACCGCTCTCTCCCTCCTCCCGTCCTTCTTCCTCTCTTGCTTTTGACCTCCTTTTGTTCCTTCTTCTTGGCATAGAGCCTAGATCTGTCGGAGGCTGCACAATATTACTTAGCCCAGCTGGAGGGCCCCAGGGCTGGGAAGTTAGCTGCCACCCCATCCCTCCCCCGAAGCGAGGAGAACTGGAGGCTGACATTTCCAGAGCAGCAGCCTTAGGTAACTCTGCTGTTCACGCCTGCCTGGGGTCCATTTGGACTCTCGGATCCAGCTCTCCTGCTGGGGAAAAATGCAGGGGAGGAAAGCAGAATCTTGGAGCTGACTTCCTTTTTTTTTTCTTATTGGCAACTGATTCATGAACCCTAAAAAAAGAGTTGATAGCAACATAGCCAGCTAGCTATAGCAGCCCAGATGGTCCCCTATATAATAGAGACATTTGTCTCCTGGATAAAAAAAATATTTAAATGTGTTCTGTGAGCTTATTGAGAAAAGGAATTAGAACAGCAGGGGTTTTGGGCACGGAGACAGCCCGGTGATTCCAGCCCCGCGGAGCGCAGAGATGAGGAAGGGGGAATTAGAGATGTGAGGCCGGATGTTCAGGGAACACTGATCGGGCGAGAGACGGCTCCAGGATGCCCGTCGCACCCCTTGTCCCTCGGGCATGCTGTGGGCGGAGGGGCCGGTCCTGACATGCGCATGTGGAGATCGAGCCCCCCATGGCCCACGGCCAGCTGGGGAGGCTTTGTGGCAGCTGTAGGCAGACCAGGGCCAAAGAGGACACGTTTGTGCCAACCGTTCAATTCTACACTGAACGGATAGAAAGATGATCCTGCTCCCCTGCTTCCTTTCTGTGTGGTCTTTGGGAAATGGTGCAGGCCCCATGAATCCCATGGGCCCCAAATCCTTCCAGAGCTTTGATTGTTCCATTGTCGCCTGTCCTGGGTAGGTCACTGGGTGGAGATCCTGCTGGAGATGGGGCTTCTGAGCCGTGGTGGCCAAGAGCTGACACCAGGAGCTTTGTGAGGAGGGAGGGCACAGTGACAGCCATGGAGCGGGAGCAGGGAGCGGTGGCAGTGGGGGCGGCGGGGGGGGGCAGTCTCCCAGAGCACGAAGAATCCTTATCTGGGGTTGGGATCGAACCAGATGCGTGTCGCCTCGAGCCCCATTCATCATCAAAGTCACTGGAGCGTGACTTTCCCAGGATGCTGTTTCTTAGAGGATGCGGAGGGGACTGAGAGCACGCCAGGAAAGCGTGTGTGCTGAGTGCAGGGAAATGACTGGAGAGACATGTGTTTGGTCTTGACACCCTTTTCCCTCCTTGGCTGACAGTGTGAGACCCAAAAGTCATGCCCTGAGAAGGGGCTGGCTGCCCCCTGAGTGGGCACTGTTGCTGAGCGGTGTTCTCTGCACACTACTCTGTGGGTGCCCGGTCCCTGCACCTCCCTGGGCAGCGCGCATGGGTGTGCATGTATGTACACATATGCGCATGCACGGATGTGTGTGCCTGCATATATGTGCAAGTGTGTGAGCACGTGCATGTGGGTGTGTGACGTGTGTGTGTGTGTAAAATGAAGGCGCCGAACACAGTGGTCTCTGGGGTCCTATCCAGCTCTCCTGCTGCTTGCTGTCTGCATCCTGTTCCTTCCCAGTTCTCCGACTGTGGCCTTTCTTTTCTGACGACCTTCCTTGTAGGGGACGTTGGCTGAGGTTCTAGAGATCGGTTCTGGCCCCCCCACAATCAGCAAAGGGATTCTGGGGAGCGTGGGTGGAGGGCTCATACAATGCGTGGGAACAAGACTTGACTACAGAAGTCTCTGGATTTAGGTCGCTGGCCCTCCGCCTCCCGTCCTGGAATCACTGCTTCTGAGGATAGAGGGTCTCCTAGGCTTGGCTTGGATGGTGTCCCTGTTGGCAGCCCCGAATGGTGAGAAGTATCATGGGCTCTCCAGGGACCTAGATTCTCCCTCCCCCTGGGACGGTGCTCAGATGGGAAATCAGACTGGTGTGAAAGGGGGCATAGATGCTGGGTGACCAGAATGGGATGATCCCTCCCTGAGCTCTCCAGCGTTGCTGTCGCCTCCCCTGTGCTCAGAGAAGGCGAGCTTGTCCCTAAAGCAGAGGTTTAGGTTCCTGGGGCCCCGGACGCTATGCTGTGTTAGCCCAGGGGAGCTGCAGAAGCTCATGTCACAGGATGCGCGGTAGCTCTGCTGTGGCCACGAGACTGGATCACCCCGGTGATGACTGTCCACCGCCCCTCAGGAGGGTCTCCACCATCTCTTTGTTGAAGCGTGCCACGGGGGCCATGTGGTATGCCTCCGTGGCACAGGGCTGGGCTTCATCTGACCATCCCGGCCTCTGTCCCCTGCCTCGTGCAGAGCCAAGTGTGGGAGGCCCCTCCCAAGCCCTGTCTCAGCCACTGAATGTACCCCCTCTGCGTTCCTGACAGGAGCCACTGTTGCATAATTAGCAAAGCCGGCAACTTCCACCACTGTAGAGGAGTAAGCTGTTTTGCTCTGTAAACGGGAGGCAGCATCAGTTGTCTCCCGAGGGGACAGGTGACGGTATTGGCTCAGAGCGAGGCTGTAAGCCGGCTCCTCTGTTAAAATTAGCTCCTCCTGCATTCTCGAATCATCATAAAGGAGCCAAATAAAGGTAGGTGTGGCAGGATTCTTCCGTGGCTCTGGGAGGAGCGTGTTGTTTTCAGAAGTCAGTCCCCCCAGCCATGGGGCCCGCCAAGTGCTGGGAGAAGGGCAGGATACGGGCCACAGGGACAGAGGAGTTCCTGGCCACGTCCCTGTGAGACTTGACCGTGAGGAGCTGCTCTCAGTTTGTGGACTCCTCCCTCCGTGTCCTCTTTCTTTCTTTCTTTTTTAAAAGATTTTATTTATTTATTTGACAGAGAGAGAGAGATCACAAGCAGGCAGAGAGAGAGGGGAAGCATGCTCCCCACTGAGCAGATAGCCCGATGCGGGACTCGATACCAGGACCCTGAGATCATGACCTGAGCCGAAGGCAGAGGCTTAACCCACTGACCCACCCAGGCGCCTCCCAGGTCCCCTTTCTTATGTCAAACACCAAAGGGGGCACTTCGTTCAAGAAAAAAAAATCAGTCCAACAAACCGAAACCGAAGGCAGTAAAGCGTTTGGGGTCCAGGGCTCAGCCGTGTTGTTAAGGGCCTTGTGGGCTGAGGTGCGCTCAGCGGATGACGTTCGGACTGAATTCAGGGCAGATGGAGGGTTTGGTGTCTTCTTGTTGATGTGTTTGGGATGGAGTCACACAGGCAGGCAGTGCTGGAATCCCGACAGCAAGAGCGACCTGAGGTCATCAGGCCAGTCTTCGCGTTTGGGAATGGAGCGCCGTCAACCCCGAGAGATGGCACACGGCCTGTCCCGCGGTGGCTGAGCTGCCCGGGGATAGGGCCGTGGTGTCTGACGGGGAGCCTGGGCGATTCTGGGGGGCCTGGGGCCAGCCCTGCTCCCAGGATGCCCGTGCCCACAGCCGGATGGCTTCTCTTCCCCTCTGTGTAACCAGCCTCCGTTTCCTGCTCTGGGAGAGGTCGGGTGGCAGGGTCAGGGGCTCCTGTGGCTGCCTGACCCGCCTCCCCTCCCCCCCGCCCCGGTGTTGCTCTTCAGAAAGTCTTGGGGTGGGTCCGGGCCTTGGACTTTCTCGGAGGCCATTCCAGGTCTCTCACCCTCCTCTCCTCTCCACTGTGTTCGGTACTGCGGTTTGGTCCACACGTGTCCCCAACCCTCCCCAGCCCTCCCCTACCCCTCCCCACCCACCCCTGCTCACAGCTCCTTCCAGGCTCACTGTCTTGCGGAGGAAATGTGTTCTCTTGGCTGTTTGGTCTGTGAGTTTTCCTCCCTGCTCAAGCCTCCGCTGGTCTCTGACCTTGGTCTTCAACAGGAATGGCCGATGCCTTGCCCTCCCCTTGACGTGGACTTTCAAGTAGAAGATGTCCTACTACCTGATGACTTTGTGATTCACTCCTGGATGGGATCTCCTTGTCCTGCTCCCCACCCAAGCCCTCTGGGTCTGTGTAGGAGTGGGGGGCTGTGACCTCTGGGTGGGTCTCCTTGTCCCGTCCCCCCAAGCCCTACAGATCTATGTAGGAGTGGGGGGCTGTGACTCCTGGGTGGTGTTCCCTTGTCCTCCCCCCAAGCCCTCTGGGTCTATGTAGGAATGGGGGGCTGTGACTCCCGGGTGGGGTCCCCTTATTCCACCCTGCAAGCCCTCCGGGTCTGTGTAGGAGTGGGGGGTTTAGAGGGAGCGCTGTGTGCTGTCTGATGCTTCCTGTCGCACTGTGTGCTGGTGTGGAGCGGCTGGAGCCCCAGGGCCCTGTCGTGTGCACTTGAGTGTGTGCTCCCTGACACCCAAGACCTTGGCCCAGTGTCTGGGCCCTGGTTCTCCATCTGCATAGACAGCCGAGGCCCCTTTCGGCTCTGGGTGCCCCCATAGCACCTTATAGCTCCCAGCCTGAGTAACATGTGCGAGAGGCACTTTGATAGGTGCAGTTCCTTTGCAAAGGGGGTTGGTGTCCACGTTGTCAGGGGGAGGCCCCTATGTGTTCTGGTGGTTCCGACTCAGAACCCTTCTCCCCTTTGGGTGATCATGTATTTACCCCTCAGCATCCCCACTGCCTTCCTGAGCTGCCGTCCACTTGGGGTGTTTGGGCCCAGGGTGGGAGGGCCTGGGGGACCAGTTGACTCTGAAACCCTTTCCAGCTCTGCCTGCTGTGTTGTGAACCAGGTGTATGGGGGTGGTCCTGAGCCCAAGGGACATGGGTCACCAGCTGCCAAGATGTCCTACATGTGTATCGTCACCCGAGGGAGGGCTGAGTGGTCCTTACGAAGCAGGGGCGGTTGGGATGGGCCGGAGGTCCCTGCTTATCATTTCCCAGGTGGCAGGTCTGACAGTGGAGGAGGGATGGCCAGCGTGAGGATGGGTGGAGGTGGCAGGTTCCTGCGAAACCGTTGACTTTTGGTCACAGGGTCACACTGAGTTATTTTACTTGGTGTGGTGCTGTCTCCTTGCTCAGGCAGGTGCGGTTCCCACGGGCCTCTGAGCTCCCTTCAGTGTCTCTGGGGTTAGGCTCCTCAAGGCTCCGAGGGGATAGCCCGGACCTGGGCTGAGCCTCCCAATGACCCGGGTGCCCCTGGCTGTCACTCTAACCTGTAGCACCTGCTCCCTGGGGAGGGGCTCAGCCTGGGGCAGGACAGCCTAGGCACTGTTACAGGGGAGGAGGGTGGACGGGAAGGCGCCCCTTGCCCACCAGGCACCTCCTGGGAACCGTGTCCAAACACGATTACCTGTGCCCCCCGGACCCACTCAGCACCCTTCCCCCACTGCCCCCCTGGGGTTCCCACTGTTACTGTCCTCTGGGGACAGTGTCTGGGCCTGTAGCCACCTGGGACAGTGCCTCCTCGCTTCTCTGTCCCTGGTCCCGTCCATGGAGACTCAAGGCCGGTGGGCACCTTCCCGCCTTGGTTTCCCTGTGCAGCCACCAGCATGGCCCAGCACCCCGAGTTCTCAGGTCCCAAAGGAAGCCAGGCACACACGATGTGAGGGGGAGATGGTGATGACCGCGGTCTCTCGGGGCCTCTGCTGGATCCCAGGGTCTATTTTGAGCACTGGCGCGTTTCCCCAGCAAAGGGGGCTGGCTGTCAGAGCCTGCAGGCCATTGCCCACAGCACCCCTGCTGTCTTCTCCGTCACACTCCGGCATCTCTCACAGGATGGGATACTGGCCTGTCCCCACCTCTGCGGATTCCCAAGGCCTCCAGGCTCCCGCTTTCCTTCCCCGGGACTAGTTAACAGGAATCAACCAGGTTGTTGGAGGGGCGAAGCCGGGCTGTGCTGTTCCATTTGTCAAGAAGGCTGAGCACCTGCGCTCCTCCCACGGGGACACCTGTGGCCACTGTCCGTCCGTCCGTCCGCCGGTGGGTGTCGCGTGGTCGGTGAGAGACGGCATGCCCTAGGACGGCGGCTGCTTGCTGCTCTGCGCATTTGCTGTAGGAGGCGTTTCTCACCTGCGTCTGAGTGTTCCTTCCGGTTCTTCTAGATCAGCGGGTCTCCAGCTCCTGGGTGCATGCGAGTCCCCGGCAACCTGGCACCCAGTTCTGATGATTCCTGCCCGTGGGCCAGAGGTTTGGGCAGGAGCGTTGGTTGTGCTGTCTGGACACGGGAATGTGTCAGGGATCCTTTACCTACGTGGCTGTTTGGCGCCCTTGCGGGGAGGGCGGGCATCACTGTGGAGGCCGCTGGTGCTGGGGGAGCACTGACCCGTCTGGGGCCCGTTCTGCTGGCAGGGACCTCGCGTCCCTGGCATTCTGTTACTGTAGATCTTAGAGTTATCTTAGAGGCACTTCACAGGGAGTGCACGGCCAAGCCAGTATTGCCCCCGGGTTGCCTGCCCCCCAGCACAGCCCTGGCCATGTGCTGCGCTCCCCTCGCTGTGGTCCTCCTGCTGGGAACCGGTTTGAGCTCTCTGTGCTCTGTAGCTATAGGTTCGTCTTTTATTTTTAATGTATTTTAATTAATTTTTTTTAAGATGTATTTATTTAGAGAGAGAGCAAGTGAGTGGAGGGAGGGGGACAACAGACTCCCCTGAGCACGGAGCCAGATGCCGGGGCTCTCTCCCAAGACCCCGAGATCATGACCTGAGCTGAAATCGAGAGTCGGATGCTTAGCCGACTGAGCCCTCTGAGCACCCTGGTTTTTTTTTTTAATATTTTATTTATTTATCTGACAGAAAGAGAGAGAGATCACAAGTAGGCAGAGAGGCAGGCAGAGTGAAAGGGGTGGGGGGAAGCAGGCTCCCTGTTGAGCAGAGAGCCTGATGTGGGGCTCGATCCCAGGACCTCGGGACCATGACCCAAGCCGAAGGCAGAGGCTCAACCCACTGAGCCACCCACGTGCCCCCCGCTGTTTGTTTTTAAGGAGAATGGTCAGTGTGTCTGATTTCTCATGGTCCCAGAGCTGCACGTGTATGAGTAGCTCCAGTGGAAGGGAAGTGAGACGTGGTTGGTCCTTCATCTTGGCACAGAAAGCCTGGCCCTCTGGGGGGTTAGGCAGGAGGAGAAGGGGGACATTGTGAATGGGGCTGCTCTGGGCCGGAAAGTCCGAGAGGGCTCTGAAGGGACACTTGTCCAGGCAGCTGGACACACAAGTCAGGAAGCAGCACCTGCAGGCCTTCTGCGCGCTCGCTGGCGGTGGCGGGCCCATGTGTGCGGGGTGTGCACTGAGGTTGTAGTTCATACACTCCTGTCCTCAAACGCACTTCCTCGTGCCGCAACCATCACACACGAACCGAGGAGTGAGACGAGGCCGGCCCTGGAGGGGATGGCAGCGCGCTCGGACGCATGCGGGGCCAGAGCAGGTGCTCCTGGCAGCCGGCAGCCACACAGCATCTTAACTGCAGGATCTTTTGGATGGTGGCTCCAGGCGCGCGGCGGCTTCTCCCCGTTATGAAGCTAGTGAGATGGCACACACAGCTTGGCCCTGCCTGACCCCTGCAGGCCAGCTCGACTGGAGTGGCCCAGCCAGGACCGGGGTTCATGCAAGCCAGGCCAGGAGGGGCGGGTTTGGTGAATAAGGGAGGAGCCTGCCTTTGTGATGGCCAGCAGCCTCCAGGCAGTGGCTGAATGCTTGGGGCGCATGGGGGTGAGCCCAGTCAGGGCAGGGGACCCCAGGGTCTCCGAAGCCAGGCAGTGGGTGTTGGTGTGGCCCTGTGACTCTGGTGCGGTGTTTGGATTGGGGCAGAGCCCGGTGACCCTGGGACCTCTGTGATTGAAAATCCTGCAAAGGCAGGACCTGTGTGTGCTCCCAGCCCGGGCCTACCCAGGGCTGCTGAGTGTGCAGAGGACATGGCGACCACCTCTCCTGGGTGGTTTGGAACCCGTGTGGTGGACTGGACTCCAGAAGTTGGGAGGGGGTTCAGGGCACACGACATCTGAGGGCTGGTCAGCTCTGACGCCCACCTGGATGCATGTGCTGCTTTGAAGCCAACTCAATGACTCTAGGAGGGATAAGGGCATCCCAAGAACCCCTGTCCATCTGTCTTTGCTCTCCTTCCCTGTATAAGTTTCTCTGGGCTGTGGGCGCCAGCCCCTGATCCTTGTCACAGCACCAGACCTGTGCTTTCCTCCCAGGCTGCAGGCCCCCCCGCCGCCCCCCTTTGCCACTAGAAGGAGGAGGCTCCAGGTGACTCGGGGCCTCCAGCAGGGCCGGCTCTCAAGTCCGGACTGCCTGATACAGTTCCTCTGTGCCCCCAATGCGCCCACTCCCAAAGTACAGCGGGCAGTGAGGCCTGATGGCGGCCCGCTCTGGCAGGCGGTGCTGTGCTCGGAGCCCTTGTGGCTACCCCACGTGTCATCTGTCCCAGCCTGGACTCCTAACGGGCCCACGCCCCTTCACTCCCACCAACTGGAGGACTCTCCCTTTCCCTGAAGGAGCCAGTCAGACTGGAACCGCCCAGTGGGGGGAAGCCGCGGGAACCACACAAGAGAGCACGGGCTGTGTTTGGTTCACCAATCAGACCGTCCCTTGCCCTTGGCCATGCGTGGCAGATTTTCAGTCCCGTGCAGGGCAGTCCTCAGGCCAACCAGTCATGTTTAAATTTGTGTCTATGCATCGAGCACCCATTAGTCACTGCTGGGACATCCAGGACACAGAGGTCCCATCGGACTGGGGGCATCACGGAGAGGTGGCCTTTATGTAGGCTGGCACATCGTGATGGATGGATGGGAGGCAAAGGACAGACAGATTAGTCCAGACTAAGGATGCATTCGGGAGAACTCATCAGGAGTCTGGCGTGCATTGTCCACGGAGTATGATCTCTGAGTAGGGACTGAGGTGGAACAAGGGTGTCTGATCCGCCGCACTCCCCAGGCCGGGGGACTCGGGTAAGCAGAAGGTGGCTAAGCATGGCTCCTGGAGACTTGGTCAGGCATGGCCAGCATGGTGGCTGGAAGTTCCCACCCGAGACTGAAGGTCACGACAGGAACAGGAGCAGTGAGCTGCCTCAGAGCACCCAGGAGAAGGTGTAGCTCAGACACCTGAGAGAACGTGAAAGAGATGAGCTACCAAGCCCCAGAAGACGGGGAAGAAACTTACTAAGTGGAAGAGGCCAGTCTGGAAAGGCTCCACCTGGTGACGTTCTAGAAAGGCGAAGCTGTGGGGACAGGCAAAGATCAGGGGTGACCCGGTGTCGGGGGAGGGAAGGGTGAACAGGCAGAGCACAGGGACTTCGAGGGCCAAGAAGTGACTCCAAGTGATGCCATAATGGTGGACACCGGTCATTAGCCCTGTGTCCCCACCCTCAGAATGAGCAGCTCCTGGGCTGAACCCTCATGTGAGCTGTGGACTCTGGGTGCTTCTAGTGTGTTGATGTGCATTCATCAGTTGAACAAATGTCTGGTTGTGTTGGGTGTTGATAATGGGGAGGCAGTGCATGGGTGGGGACGGGGAGTCTGGAACATCTGTGCGTCTCACACTCAATTTTCCTGTGTACCTAAAATTTCTCTTAAAAAAAAAAAAACTATTAAAAAAACAACTTGGGAGGGACGCCTGGGTGGCTCAGTGGGTTAAGCGGCTGCCTTCGGCTCAGGTCATGATCCCAGCGTCCTGGGATCGAGTCCCACAT